>JBBPBX010002808.1:0-28282 GCA_038048925.1 Garcialebias charrua | reverse complement strand
AGGGATGCTGTCAGGCTGAAGAAGGAGTCCTATTGGGCCTTTTTGGCCTGTGGGACCCCGGAAGCAGCAGATAGGTACCGACAGTCCAAGCGGCATGCAGCTCGGGTGGTTGCTGAGGAAAAAACTCGGGCATGGGAGGAGTTCGGAGAGGCCATGGAGAATGACTTCCGTACGGCTTCGAGGCGATTCTGGTACACCATCCGGCATCTCAGGGGGGGAAAGCGGTATGCGACCAACACCATTTATGGTGGGGATAGCGTGCTGTTGACCTCAACTGTGGGGGGTACTCCGGGAGTATGGGGTACCAGGCCCATATATATGGGCTGTTAGGTCCCTGTACGACCGGTGTCAGAGCTTGGTCCGCATTGCCGGCAGTAAGTCAGGCTCGTTTCCAGTGAGAGTTGGACTCCGCCAAGGTTGCCCTTTGTCACCGATTCTGTTCATAACTTTTATGGACAGAATTTCTAGGCGCAGCCAAGGTGTTGAGAGGATCCGTTTTGGTGGCCTTAGAATCGCTTCTCTGTTTTTTGCAGATGATGTGGTCCTATTGGCTTCATCAGATTGTGATCTACAGCTTTCACTGGAGCGGTTTGCAGCCGAGTGTGATGCGGCCGGGATGAGGATCAGTTCCTCCAAATCCGAGGCCATGGTCTTGAGCCGGAAAAGGGTAGCATGCCCTCTCCGGGTCGGGGATGAGGTCCTGCCCCAAGTGGAGGAGTTTAAGTATCTCGGGTCTTGTTCACGAATGAGGGAAAACTGGAGCGTGAGATCGATAGGCGGATAGGTGCAGCATCCGCAGTGAAGCGGGCGCTGTACCGGTCTGTCGTGGTGAAGAGAGAGCTGAGTCGAAAGGCAAAGCTCTCAATTTACCGATCGATCTACGTTCCCACCCTCATCTATGGTCATGAGCTTTGGGTTGTGACCGAAAGAACGAGATCTCGGATACAAGCGGCTGAAATGAGTTTTCTCCGCAGGGTGTCTGGACTCTCCCTTAGAGATAGGGTGAGAAGCTCAGTCATCCGGGAGGGACTCGGAGTAGAGCCGCTGCTTCTCCACATCGAGAGGAGCCAGTTGAGGTGGCTCGGGCATCTGGTTAGGATGCCTCCTGGACGCCTCCCTGGTGAGGTGTTCCGGGCATGTCCCACCGGGAGGAGACCCAGAGGAAGACCCAGGACACGCTGGAGGGACTATGTTTCTCGGCTGGCCTGGGAACGCCTTGGGATTCCCCCAGAGGAGCTGCTCCATGTGGCTGGGGAGAGGGAAGTCTGGGCCTCCCTACTTAGGCTGCTACCCCCGCGACCCGACCCCGGATAAGCGGACAAAAATGGATGGATGGATGGATGGATGGACACTGTTTGATTTAAAGAACAGGATACAGTATATCAAAGAGAAATGCAGGGTTCGGACAATGATGGACACGGTGGCATAATCTGGTTTGTGAGCGGACCACAATGGCTAGTAGTAGTGAGGGTGACGGACAGGGTTTGGCTTTGGGTAAACAGTGTCTTGAGGTTGCTGACGACGGTGTTGACAGTAGGAAAAAGGTGCTGCTGGAAAAGTGTAAAGTTGTGTTGCGGTTTGCGGCAAGCCAGGGTTTACTTGGGGTAAGCCCTGTGGCTTTTTCGAATGGTCTGAAACGCGCTGTGGGTGAAGTGGAAGTAGCTAAGGTGTTGTGGGATGGCAATCTCCTGCTCGTTTGTAGGCATGCTGAGCAGAGGGACAAGGCTTTAAGTTTGCAAACTGTGTGTGGTAGAGTGGTGGTGGATAGGAAGATTGTGGGGGAAGTGAGAGGTTCCAGAGGAGTGATTTCCGGGATTCCTGTTAAAGAGGACTTGGAGGCCTTGAAGAAGTACATTAAGGGTGGGGAAGTTGAAACCTTGAAATGTTTACCGGCTTATCGAGATGGGGTGAAGGTGGATAGTACGTCCATCCTGTTGTGTTTCCGGGACAGTGTTTTGCCGGATAAGATCATGGTTGGGTACTTGTGTTTTAGTGTGAAGGCTTATGTCCCACCGCCTCTTCGGTGCTTTAAGTGTCAGAGGTATGGGCATATCGCTGCTGTTTGTCGGAGTAAGCGTCGTTGTAGTAAGTGTGGGGAGGACCATGATTATGATGATTGTGGTGTGACTCAGCTGTTGTGTTGTAATTGTGGTGGTGGTCATTCTGCAGCTTATGCAGGTTGTGTGGATTGTAAAGCTGCTGTTGAAATTCAGAAAGTTAAGACTGATAGGAATTTTTCGTACGCGGAAGCAGTTTGTGTGGTCAAGCGCAATGTTTCTTTGCCATCTATTGTTGAAAAGAAGAGCGTACCTGAACGTGGTAAGGGTAATGTTCCGATCGAACGGTTGATTCTGTTTGTTGCTTATGTTATTAACTGCTCTGAACAGGCAACGACTAAAACTGAGAACATCAAAATCACAGTGCAGGCTGCTTCGAGGTTCTTTGGCGTGAAGGAGTTGTCATGGGAGAGTGTTCGTGATGAATTGAGTCGGGGTGAGGGTGCGTCTGGACGTGAGGTGTCTCTGCCCGCGTCTTCAATGTGAACAGGTGTTCCTGGTTGTTTTTGTTTTGTTTGTTTTTGCTCTTTTCTATTTGTACACTTTGGGGATTTTAGTGTGGGTCTTGGTTTGTTGGTTGTTGGGGTGTTCTAGGTCGCCTGTGTGTTTTGTGTTGTGTTCTAAGCCGTCTGGTCCGTACTCCATTCTGGAAGGTGGCGGTAATGCATTACATTAATGTTTGCCAACCACCATAAAACACCATTAGAAGAAGAAGAAAAAGAAGAAGAAGAAGAAGAAGAAGAAGAAGAAGAAGAGAAATGCAATTTCAATCCTGTGTATGTCCTGTACATATTGCAGTTTTGACAATAAAGTTGACTTTGACTTTGACTTGAAAGTCTGATCTTCACAACATGTTTGTGGAAGTGATCATGGCAGGAACAAAGGAGATTTCTGAGGAGCTCAGAAAAAGAGTTGTTGATGCTCATCAGGCTGGAAAGGTTTAAAAACATCTGTAAAGAGTTTGGACTCCACCAATCCACAGGCAGACAGGTTCTGAACAAATGGAGGAAGTTCAAGTCCATTGTTACCCTCCCCAGGAGTGGGGAACCAACAAAGATCACTCCAAGAACAAGGAGTGGAATAGTCAGTGAGGTCACAAAGGAGCCCAGGGTAACTTCTAATAACTGAAGTCCTCTTTCACGTTGACTGATGTTGATATTCATGAGTCCACCATCAGGAGAACTCGGAATAACAATAGTGGTTGTGGCAGGGTTGAAGGAGAAACCACTGCTCTCCAAAAAGAACATGGCTGCTCGGTTGCTATTTGTTAAAGATGACGTGGACAAACCAGAAGACTGTTGAAGAATGCTTTGTGGATGGATGAGACCAAAATAAACTTTTTGGTTTAAATGAAAATAGTTATGTTTGAAGAAAGGAGAACTCTGATTTCTGCATAAGAACCTTATCCCATCTGTGAAACACGCTAGTGGTAATATCATGGTTTGGGCCAGGACGGCTCTCCATCGTTGATGGAATAATGAATTCTGAATTATATCAGATAATTCTGCAGGAAAATGTCAGAACATCTGTTCATGAACTGAATCTGAAGAGAAGGTGGGTCATGCAGTGAGACAAAGACTCTAAACATACAAGATGTTCTAACAAAGAATGGTTCAGGAAGGGGGGGCACACCAGATAGTACTGAAAGCAAAGGTTCACATATTTTTACCACTCAATAATATATAATATTGAATCATTTTCCTCAATAAATAAATGACCAAGTACTTTGTATAATGTTTTTGTCTTATTTGTTTAACTGGGTTCCCTTGGTCTATTTTTAGAACTTGTGTGAAAACCGGATGTTTTAGGTCCAGTTTATGAAGAAATACAGAAAATTATAGAGTGTTCACAAACATTCAAGCATCACTGTATAAGCCATAAGTTTTCATGTCATGTTCAATTCCAGTTCAGAAAAACGCTCTTATTGAAAGCCACAAACATCCCCTGTTCAAATCCCTCTCCGGGGTGGACATTGTACTGGTCTTCATCCAGTGTGAGAGTTCTTACACTTGTCTCTTTGTTTAACTGTTTACAGCTATTGTGAGAGAACATAGATAGAAGCAAAAAAAAAATGTAACAAATCAAAACCCCAGAATCCCAAAGACGTAAATCTTGTTCTAAATATTATAGAAAACAAGTACATTGTTTAGTACTTATCCATTTAATCAATATTACAACACAGTGCTCCAACTCTGCCACGTTATGAGAAGACAACTTTGACAACATTTTGCATGTCCCACTGTTTATGTCATTATAATTCAGCTTCATGTGGTTTTTATATGCACAAGTTTGCATCTTAAATTTACAGCCTATTTTCTTCCCATATCGTTTGCCTGTTCATCCATACAAAGTAGAAAGGCACAGTTGTGTCTCCTTTCTTAAAATAATTATAAAGATGTTGTTTACTAAGCACAGTTTCATGGTTTGCATCAGAGTTGGTGCTTAGGAAAGAGATCCAAGGGTATCATGAAAGTACAATACAATAGTACAATTCTGGAAAAACTGCCTTGAAAAAGGCAGAAACATTTATCTGTATTTTTCGTCTATTCTTTCTTTTGTGTTTCACCCATTGTTCAATAGTTGTTGAGCAGCAGCTCTCTTTGGATACATTTTACAACATGTGTTGTTTTCTCTTTTTCTTGTGTGTGGGAAACTGTTGGACCTGACTGGATCAGCTTCAGGTAAGAGTCTTTCTTGGACCCTTTATTTATACCACATGTACAAATGGAAATGATTATATATATATATATATATATATATATATATATATATATATATATATATATATATATATATATATATATATATATACAGGTAGTCCCCGATTTACGAGCGCTCTGATCTACGAGGTTCCAGACTTACGAGCTGGCGAATTATTGGAAAAAACGCAAAAAATACTGAGTTTTCCTGTGTTTTTTCACCACAGTTCGTTAGCTAAACATGTGGACACACGTTTCCGATCATTTTTATGCACTCATAAGCAGTTTTTCGATGAAAAACGAGTGTTCGTAGTCGCGCTAGCAAAACCGTTCCAATTTACGAGCGAAATTCCGGACTTACGAGAAGCGTGGCGGCCGTTCCAAATTACGAGATTTCCGGTTTACGAGCGCCTCGTTNATATATATATATATATATATATATTAGGGCTGTGCGATATGACGATATATATCGTGGGGACGATAGAAACGTGTCTATCGTGCTACTTTCCTTCTATCGTCTCTATCGTGATAAATAAGAATAAAAAAATAACTCTCGCAAAGAAGCTTCATATGGGGTTTTGCGAGATGACGGCGCTGCTTTATGTTGGACGCACGCGCGGGTTTGCGACACATGCTTTACGTTGTTAAACTCGAGAGCAACAGAGCCGCACGCGCATGAAGCCGGTGTCTCAACCATAGAGTCTCAACAAGGAGAAACAGCTGCGCAGGCAGCCCAAGAAGAACATTTACCAAAAAGAGGGGGAAGCTCACCTTGTTAGCTTCCATTATTTCGCTCCGCTGAAACTCGGAGACAAAATGGGTCCAGAGGACACGAACCCAGAGTCCAACCGAGTCCGAACTCGGGTCCAGTTAACCAATACAAAACAGACCAGAGACACAACAGAACCGCAATCAAACGCAACGTTTTCTCTTTTCTGTTTCTTGCTTTGTTTACTCAAACTTCAGAGCGGATTTCTTCTTCGTGAGTTTCATTAGCAGCTGTTGTTTTACCGCCACCTGCAGGAAAAATTTGGACCAAAGTAGAAAAGGAGTTGTTTGTTTGTTAGTTTATTCATTTTATAATATGAAATACAACAATTAACGTATTCATAATAGAAAAAATAATAAATAATGAAATGAAATACGTAACAAGCATTAACGTATTCATAATAGAAAAAATAATAAAATGAAAGGTAGCAGATGAAGAATAAATCTTATTAAATCTGCTCCTTATTCATCTAATAACAGTTCAAACAATATTTTCTATAATAACAAAATAAGTAAATAACTCAGTCAATTTTCAATTCACATATATCACACATTAAATTAGATTCATTTATTTTTTTTAGCAATTCATTTTTTACCAGTTTCTTAAATACAAGGAATGATTTGGCTTCCTTAACATTTGTCATTTGGCATTAAGTCATTCCATAATCGTACTCCTTGAATTAAGGTAGATCTTAGGTAGATCTAGTTTCTACTTTGGTCCAAATTTCCTTGTTCTTTTTGTTCACATTCTTATAATTGTAACTATCTGTAGTAAAATAATAAAATAAAAAAACTTTGGTCCAAATTTTTCCTGTACACACACACACACACACACACACACACACACATCGTGTTGTATATATCGTGATATATATCGTTATCGTGATATAAAAAAGTCCATATCGTGATATATGATTTTTTCCATATCGCCCAGCCCTAATATATATATATATATATATATATATATATATATATATATATATATATATATATATATATATATATATGTACATCATTGGTGTACGTGGTAGACTACAAACACTTTAACGATATGTGCAAATAGCGCAAGTAGTTCAATGGTCATTCTGGGATTTTTATAAAATTCTAGTTCTTCCTGTTACTTTTGGGAAGGTAGGTTAGCAAGTCTTTGGCTGTGGAGTTTCTTAGTCTTTTAGTTTTACATAGTATTAATTAGTGGTTGTCTTTTCCCAGAACGCATGAGAGAATATAAATGATGACCGGGGTGGGGTGGGTCATGTAGGGCAGTATATCACTTGGCTCATTTGATGACCAGAAATTGTAAAATTAGGCAAACTTTCTATTGCAGTCATACTGAATTCAAAACATTTTCAACCAGCAAGATGTGCAGCTGTATTTTGAGCAGCCAATCTTTGACTTGTTTTGTGTGCACTGCATGCAGAATTTTACTCTGGGCCATTCAAAAAAGTTCAAGACAAAAACAACAGGACTTTATTTGTAACAGAATAAGTTTATTCTGGGCCATGCACATTATTTTTTTTTCCAACATCATATGCTAGGTTCCCACCGTGGCAGACTTTTAAAATAAAGAGGCAAAATTGAACCATCCATCCATTATCTTTTACCCACTTCTTCCATTTTGAGTCATGGGGGTCACCCATGTCCATGTCCAGCAATCACTGTGCGAGGGGTGGGGGACACCCTGGACAGGTCTCCAGTCCATCACAGGGACACACAGAGACAAACAAGACAAACAACCATTCACTGTCACTCACATCTATGGACAATTTAGAGTTACCAATCAGCCTAACATGCATGTTTTTGATCTGTGGGAGGAAACCGGAGTACCCACAGAAAACCCACGCATGTATGGATAGAACATGCAAACTCCACCCTGCAAGGCCCTTGGACCGGGATTTGAACTGGAGACCTGCTCGCTGAGTGTCAGCAGCTCTACAAGTTGCGCCACCGTGCTGCCCAGCAAAATGCAACCTTTTATTTTTATTGTTTTATATTGACAAGTGTGAACCTTGACATTCAGAGCTGTGGTCTTGAATGTTGTACACGTGTCAAAATATACAAAGTATCTTTAGACCTTTAGAATTATGGAAACTTAGTTGAGTTTGGTTTGACATCAGTTGAAAACCCTAGCAGCAAGACTACGGTCTGCTATTCATCTTCTTGGTCTTAGTGAAGTTTAAATCCAAAATTTTGAGCGAGAATCATCCTGTCAAGAGCAGAACCACGTCTCTGTAAGCTCTTATTATTATTTATTAGTCCCATGAACATTGATGATCTTAGTAGGTTGAATGGGTGAAGATGGACTTGTGATGTACTGGTGTTCAGGTTTAGGGTAATTGAAGTCTGATTTTCCATCTAGACATTCTTGGGTCTGAACTCCTGGCAAACTGAAATGAACATGTCAACGTCCTTCCACCATCCAAATCTGTGTCACAAAAAATAAAGTCATCGTGTGAGGGAGGCAGAAACAGTACAGCAGAAAACACTCATTACCAGTCTCACTCCAGTGCTGACAGACTTAACTTGGACACACACACACACAAATTGTGGACTCTGCACCCTGAGACACCGGTGTTTCTCTTGCTTTTTCATCCCTGTTGTCTGCTGCACTTAGCGCTTGAGCTAATCTCCTAATTGGCTGAGAAAATCCTCACAGAGGAAGCTATTGATCGCTGCAGCCTCGAGTTACTTCTCTGTGGAAGAGCAGCATGTGGGGGAGCAGAGCAACGATACAGTAAGCTGGCCACTCAATATTTAAGTCAGGTTTACACCCCGTATTCACATGATAATGTTTTGGTTGTTAACTTATCGTTGGCTTGTGTTCTTGTTGGTACTGTGCTCAACATTAAATTTGAAAAGTTACTCTGGCCTTGACACGATGCACAGAATGTACTTTTGGGGAAAATAAGCAGAGATGTGTGCAGAGGTGAGTAAAATATTCCCATTCTAACCTTAGTAAAAACAACAACTAGACAGTTGAGGACTTAAAAGAAAACATGTCTGTGGGTAAACAAGCATAACTATTAACCCCATGTTGAGGTTGTGCTTTTCTCCTGACAGCTGTATCATTGTATGGCCATAAACAGGGTGCAAACTGTGGAACAATGACTGGTCAGCCACTGGTCGCTGTTGAAACCTCTGCCAGTGGAGGGAGCTGATCATGTCATTGATTCATTTTAGACATTAAATTGTTTTTCATCAGAAGCCGAAAGTCAGAATATGAAAATATAAAATTTACATAATACCTAAAGAGATATTCCGGTAATTTTAAAGTGGAATTCTGTTGTAAAGTGGTAAAGACGATTAATAAAATAGCATATGCTCCACCTGCATGTATCTCACATGTGATGGGTTAAATATAGATAAATAATTCACCATTGTGTGATAACATACAATGATGACAATCTATCTATCTATCTATCTATCTATCTATCTATCTATCTATCTATCTATCTATCTATCTATCTATCTATCTATCTATCTATCTATCTATCTATCTATCTATCTATCTATCTATCTATCTATCTATCTATCTATCTATCTATCTATCTATCTATCTATCTATCTATCTATCTATCTATCTATCTATCTATCTATCTATCTATCTATCTATCTATCTATCTATCTATCTATCTATCTATCTATCTATCTATCTATCTATCTATCTATCTATCTATCTATCTATCTATCTATCTATCTATCTATCTATCTATCTATCTATCTATCTATCTATCTATCTATCTATCTATCTGTCTGTCTGTCTGTCTGTCTGTCTGTCTGTCTGTCTGTCTGTCTACCCATCTATCTCAGAGTCAGAGAGATTTGTCATTCGTGTCTCATGTGATGAAACAAGATTATGTACACAGGGTCCCAGTTACATCCAACAATAAAATGTAAAAGAAAAACAGTAATAACATCTAAGATATGAACTAAGAAAAACATCAACTAAAAATACACTAAGCACTAATATCATAAAAACATTACTCCAAACAGCAGCACGAACATGAGTCTGTGTGAGCAGATGAGCACGAATGAACACAGCAACATGAAACAGATCAGCAGCAACATGATGTGATATTTCACAGTGATTATTCTGGTTATTTATTCATGAGTCTAACAGCCTCAGGGTAGAAGCTGTTCCTCAGTCTAGTGGTTCTACACTTGATGCTCCTCAACCTCCTTCCTGAGGGGAGTGGGGCAAAAAGTGTGTGTGCTGGGTGAGTGGGGTCCTTCATGATGCAGGTGGCTCTTTTCCTGCATCTGGAGGTGTAAATGTCTGTGATGGTGGGGAGACTGACTCCAACAGACTTCTGTGCAGCCTTCACCACTCTCTGTAGAGCTTTCCTCTCTGCAACTGTGCAGCCTCCATGCCACACGTTGATGCTGGAGCACAGGATGCTCTCCACTGCACACCTGTAGGAGGTGAGGACTGGGCTACTCAGACCAGCTGTCTCAGCCGTCTGAGGAAGTAGAGTCTCTGATGACCTTTCTTGATCAGGCTGGTGTTGTTGCTCCAGCTGAAGTTGTCATTCAGGTGCACACTCAAGTACTTGTAGCTGGAGACCACTTCCACTGCAGATCCTCTTATGTTCAGTGGGGTGTAAGTGTGTTTGTTCCTTCAGAAATCCACTATAATCTCCGTCATCTTCTTCACGTTGATGTGAAGGTTGTTGTCCTTGCTCTCCAGGTGTTCCACCTCCTGTCTGTAGCTGGACTCATCATTGTTTGTGATGCATCCCACCACAGCTGTATCATCTGCAAACTTTACAATATGACAGCCTGGAAGTGTGGCTGTACAATCATATCATGGGCGGCCGTGGCGTAGTGGTAATGGCAGTCGTCCCCCGATCGGAAGGTTGGCGGTTCGAATCCCGGTTCCCCACACCATGTGTCGTTGTGTCCTTGGGCAAGACACTTAACCCCGAGTTGCTCCCGGTAGGACTGGAAAGCGCCTTGCATGGTAGTCTGCCGCTACCGGTGTATGAATGTGTGTATGAATGGGTGGATGGTTGGTATTGTAAAGCGCTTTGGGGCCCCTCATCGGGGGCTGGAAAGCGCTATATAAATAAGCTCCATTTACCATTTACCATTCATATGTGAGCAGAGTGAACAGAAGAGGGCTCAACACACATCCTTGAGGAGAGCCAGTGCTGAGGGTTATGGTGGAGGAAGAGAAGTTGTGGATCCTCATTGACTGTGGTCTGTTTGTTAAGAAGTCTAGTACCCAGTTACAAATGGAGGGGCTTAGTCCAAGTGTGAATAGTTTGTCCATCAGAGTTTGGGGGATCATGGTGTTGAAGGCAGATGTGAAGTCCACAAAAAGCATACAGACGTAGGAGTCCTTCTGATCCAGGTGGGTGAGAGCAGTGTGGACCACAGAGGAGATAGCGTCCTCTGTTGATCGGTTCTCACGGTGAATACTGATGAGGGTCCTCGTTGATGTTGATGGATGTTTTGATTTGGGTCATGACCAGTTTTTCAAAGCATTTAGCGACTATCGGGGTGAGAGCCACTGACCGATCAGTGTGACTGTAATTCAGACCAGTCACTCTATCTTATCTGTCTGTCTGTCTGTCTGTCTGTCTGTCTGTCTGTCTGTCTGTCTGTCTGTCTGTCTGTCTGTCTGTCTGTCTGTCTGTCTGTCTGTGTACTAACAAGCTAACGGCTAGTCTGAATGCACCTGAGGATAAAATACAGAAATTGTAAAATGGGTATTTTTAAAAACTGAAAATTTAAAGGTTTAAATATTGGTATTTGCATGAATTAA
Organism: Garcialebias charrua; assembly: GCA_038048925.1. Lineage (NCBI taxonomy): Eukaryota > Metazoa > Chordata > Actinopteri > Cyprinodontiformes > Rivulidae > Garcialebias > Garcialebias charrua. The sequence continues at coordinate 16,991 of JBBPBX010002808.1, read as the reverse complement.
TACAATTTTGAGACTGGAGTTGTTTTAAGGTGACAGCAATCCACTTTGGATTATTTGCTCATCAAATCTGGTCAGAATTACCCTCTGTTTTACCCAATTGAATCTGTTCAAAGAGCTATCTACAACAGGTAAGATATTAGTTGTCCGTAACATTTCCACAGGTCCCCATTTCAAAATATACGTATTAACCCTTTCTGAACTTTCACTGTTTGCTGAAAGATGCCCTAAAAGAAGAAAACGGTTCAGTTTATTTTTGATTCAGATTTGTTCTTTATTGTTTGTTTTTCAGTAAATTCTTCCAAATAAATCGGCAGCTGCCAAATTAGTTTTGCAGCGATGGAATGATCGTTTTATCTGACTTGTGCATGAACATGACCTGTAGAATCAAAAAAGTCAAAATGAATATCCCACAAAATAGTTCTTAAATAGATTATCACAGATTTTTCCCAGCAGTCTGTGCAAAGGTGAGTTATGTTTTCTCACGTTTTACACCCACACAGAGCCTGGTGGAACACCTCTGTGGGAGATACAACCTGATAAATAGTTTCTGCACGCTCTGTTTAATGACTTTGACTTAAACGGTCCAAATGGCTCTTATTTAAACAAATGTTTTTAGGCTTTTTACTTTAAATATTAAAGCTCTGATTGACGTCTCAAATTGTAATGATCCGAGTCAAAATGTTCTTAGCAGATGAACTTGATGTTCAGTGTTGGTCCATTAAAATGTAATAAAACTTTCAGAGTCAGACTTTACCCTTTAAATATTTTTAAATGTCAATTTTTGTTAGAATAAATTCAGATCTCAGTTCTCTCAATATTCTATTTTTCAAGAACAAAGTTGAACCCACGTACAAAAATGTAACGTGTATACTTGTACAGTGAAAGTTTAAACGACTAATACAAGATTTAAATTTGTAACAAAATAATACGTTTACATTTTAATAATCTTTTTTAAAAAATCACCTTGAATTTATTTATCACTTAAAATGTCTAGAATGCAAATTATGGAATGAAAAGAGTAAGAGGTTATTCTTGTGCTTTTTGTCTGACAGTGAAGCAGTCTAAATACAAGCAGACAAAAAGTGGTCAAGTGGAACGGCTGGACCGGTTGCTAATGAATCCGTAGTGTTTTGTTTAAACCTATGTCCAAACGTGTGACTGTTAAAGTGTCTGCGAATGTTATAAAGGCCACGAGAGTGCACCTGAATGCACCATGAACCGATAGCCTTAAAATAAACACTCTAGACTCATCATTCATTAGAACTGAAGTGTAATGTGAGAAGTGTAATTGAGATTCTCAGTGTTAGGGAACTTTTGGTCAAGGTTTCTACTTTGGCTGAGAATAGTAACTGCCCATGAACCATGAGTTAGCAGAGAGAGTTGGATGAAGAGCTGATTTGATGGTGCAGGTGCAGCTGACAGTCCAAGGTCACCTCAGAGTCTGTGAGCTTGGATGAGCTGATAAGCATATAAAAACAAGCCTCGCAGATTCTCGTGACTTGGCTCCATGTGTGTAAACTTCTGCATATCTGTGTGAACTGATGCAAAAATATGTCCTTGCAAGTAAAACTGGTTAATAATCTTCTCCTGTCATCCAGTGTGGCTTCTTTTGAGTAAGTAACCAGTGGCGGTTCCTCAGTTAACCACCAGGGGGGGCTATTTTCTCAAAAATGAAAAAATAACGTTTCAAGTTTTTCTGGTGTTTATTTATCAAATGCAGATTAAAACTAGGCCAACAGTACAATGAAATGCTCAGATTGAGAACCAACAATTTAACTCACTAAAACAACAAAGAACAAACAAAAAAAAATACTAAAGCATGCAATAAAGGTACAAAAATAAAGTACCTACAAATGAAAAAGTAATACAAGGTCCTACAAACATAGTAAAAAACAACATGGTAGAATTTCAATGGTGCAACAGGATGTATTTAAATGAATAAGTAGTTCAAGGTTGTAATTTAAGCTACTTAGATGTTATTACTGTTTTTCTCTTACATTTTATTGGTGGATGTAACTGGGACCCTGTGTACATAATCTTGTTTCATCACATGTACCACATGTGGTGCAAATGGCAATAAAGATTCTCTGACTGATTTTGTGCTTTTCAATTATGCTAAATATGAAAGGGTGGGTTTTGGCACCTTTCTCTTCCATATGAATAATAAAATATTGGGCATGGACAATATTTATTTTTCCTGGTATTCAAGAGGATAGGGAAATGGCTAGTCAGCTTTCTAATTATTTAACATCTAACAATTTATGAGTATATGTGTACATTTAATAGCAACAATTCAAATTGACATTGTAATTAGAAAGATGTAGTGCTCCTCACTTTTTCAAAATACAGAACTAATATGATGAAAAACATTGTACGGTAAAAGACATGCATTTAGCTGCTCACCTCTGTAGCTGCTCACCTCTGTAGCTATCCTCTGTAGCTATCCTCTGACGTTCACCAGGGCCCAGTGTGCGGCGTTTCTTAGCCATCTGGGATACACTGCCACTGTGTTCGCCACAAATAGTAGGGAGTGAGTCTCTGCAGGACCATAAGAGAACAGTGTTCATATTTTAGTCACCAGGTAAAATAACAAGAAATGTGAAGTAGTTCAATCATAAGACATTAACAAAATACTGTATCAGTAATATTAAACAGCACAACATACACATTAATTTCAATTTACCGGTACCTGATTTTTTGAATGTGGTCTGTGAACTGCTGCATGATTCTCTGAACAAAGACTGAGTCGATGGTCCGCTTCTGGAGTTGGTTGTAGAGAATGTCCACATGAGGCATGACCAGATGGAACAGTTTCAGGAAAAAGCTGAAGCTATCATCCTCCAGCAGCCGAACAAAGCCTCCAGCTTCTCTAACAGTGGTAGGATCAAACTGTCCTGAGTCCCTGATGGTTTCAAAACACTGGAGCAGTTTTTCTTTGTGTTCAAAAACAGTGTTCACAGCTCGGCTGTGGAAGTTCCACCTCACTGTGCTTGCTCTTGGAACTCTGTGGGCCACCACTTCATCGAGAATACTGGTTCTCTTTGGCGATCTTGAAAAAAAGCCGGAGAATCCAGCCAGGTCTGAGAAGAAAATATTCACTTTTGAGATATGGGAAGTCACCTGCTGCATGATAAGATTAAGCTGGTGAGCATAGCAGTGATATATATATAGTGTGCATTTACATAGACATCTTGGATCTTCTTCTGTACACCACCTGTGGCTCCTCTCATGACACTCGCACCATCATATGCTTGTGAAATGAGCTTGCTCTTCTGGTCATCAGGGAGAATGGAGCTCAACCTTTCCAGAATAAAAATAATAACCTTTCAAATAATTATATAATCACTGTTTCATAACATGAAAAATTCAAACTATTTAATGCTTAAATCTTTCTGCTACTTGATTTATTTAAGTTTAGTGTCTTTGAAACAACAGCACAACTTATAATGAAACTAAAGTTTAACTAAACTAAACTAAAACTAAAGTTTATTTATTCATTCAGATTTATTCATCAGAAAATTTGCAACTGCTGCTAAACGAAACGAGACAAAAGTTAACTAACACAGACAGACACTCTGAGGAGTAAACAGTTCATGTGCTGAAGATGAACATACAGGAGTCGTCTTCACACATTCGGGTTTATAACTAGCAAGTAGCAACTTTTATAATGTTGCAGACAGTACACCACAACCATGAGCAGAGCTACTAGCTACTGTGACTGACTGCAACAACCACCGTCCCACACACACCACCATGTCCCGAACACAGATGAAAACAGCTCAAACTTTGCTCATGTGTGCTCAGCGATTTATTAAACTCACTAATTATTACTTGCTTACCTGTGTAGAAAGGCACCATTAATAATTACAGCTGTTTCAACGTCGCTACTCGCTAGTTGTCCGTGTGATGATCAGGTCTGACTGTAAACAGAGGGAATCCCCCGCTCCCCCCCTCCTTGGCTCGAACCGGAAGTGCTGTCGATCCGTGGCATAAGAGACAGTCCAGGCTCGAGGGCGGGGGAAAATGCGACCTGTACAGTCCAAAAGTTTTGTACTGATGGGACATAAACTACGGCCGCTAGCGGCGGATAGTTATAATTAGATTCAATGGAAAAGCATGGGAAAAGCCCCCAGGCGGCGCCGAGCGGGGAAACCGGAAGTACGTCACTCACAATCAGAAAACGTTTTTTGAAACAAACAAAACAATCATTACTCATAAAATATTTATCCTACACAACTAAAAACATATATGCATGCATTTCGAAATATTTTTATTTTATTATTTCACTTTTATAAAAAAAAATAAAAAAAAATATTCAAATGGTGAAGAAGAAAAGCTGCAGTTCCAAGGAGGAGCGGCGCCCCTAGCGCCCTCTAGTGGCGGCCGCCACTGTAAGTAACATGAATAGATGCTATTTTTATCCAACAATTTGGTCCTTCGAGTGCCGGCCCCAACATCTGACCTTGAACCGTCGGGCTTGGATCTGAACCGTGCACAGGGAGAGATTTAATCTCCTTAACTGAAAGTCCTCGGGCTGGAATTGTTGAACTTTAGTGAGGCCAGATGAACTGGATTTGCTTTATGCTGTTTGACCACTTTCATGGAGGGATTTGCCAACTTTCTGCTTTTCGAAGAATAATACTGCTCTATAAAAATAAAAAAAAGGAACTGTAAGCATAAATGTTTAAATGTATATGTGGCTATTTTGCTCACAGTTAATGTTGTTATTCTGTTTCTGCTCAACTTCCAGCAGGGGAAAGACAGTTTTCTGGAGATCCTCCACAGGTACATGGAGGTCCATGGCACAGTGTACTACGAGACCCAGCGACCTCCAGAGGTGCCGCCCTTTGTGAAGAACCACGGCTTGCTGCCCCAACATGAGCTGCAGCAGCTGCTCCGCAAAGCCAAGGTAGGAGACTCAGTATATAAACTTCTTCTGCCGGGTTCTCATCACTTGTATAAAAAAATAAAAATGTCACATTTTTGTCATCTGTGTATGTGCCCATACTTGACAGACGAAATTGGCCTCTGCATTTAACCCAACCACCACCAGGTGGTGCAGTGAGCAGCCGTAGTAAGCGCCCGGGGAGCTGGGGAAAATAGATGTGCACTCATAAGCCGTTTACGCATTGGCCAGCCCTCAATGGCCCGGTGCTCCCCTGGGTGGCTCTGGGCCACCCGCGTTCATTACGCATTTGCCGCAAAGCCGCCTTGAAGTGGGTGGGCAGTTCTCTGGAAGTGGGTGGGGTGGTCTCTTCACGTGGGTGGAGTGTTCGTGTTTTAAGAGGAGACTCGGCAAAAAAAAAATTGTTAGCTGGATATATATATATATATTAGTGTTTCTGCGTTTAATTTTTGTTAATAACTGATCACAAATCAGCTTATGTTACAACGTAAATAACACGAAGCGCACACCCATTTCCGCCTTTCAGCGCGACCTGAATGTCATTAAACAGCATTAAACAATAACTAATATTGTCTAACTGTTGCGCGCAGCCAGGGTTTTAAAATATAACGAATAATCTCTAACTTTTACGTGCAGCTAAAATGTCAGGAGGAGTGATTGCTATATGGGCAAGTTGGACACCTGAAAATTCAGTCCGTTCGGATAGCTCAACGAGTTAATGCGTTATCGTTTTGACCGGGAGAAGTGGGTTCGCTTCCAGCCTGGGACAAAGTTATTTTACTTTTTTTTTCTCTTTATTCACATTTTCTTTTAAATAAAAAGGAGTTTGTTAACCAAACAAACTCCTTTTTATTTAAAAGAAAATGTGAATAAAGAAAAAAAAAGTAAAATAACTTTGTCCCAGGCTGGAAGCGAACCCACTTCTCCCGGTCAAAACGATAACGCATTAACTCGTTGAGCTATCCGAACGGACTGAATTTTCAGGTGTCCAACTTGCCCATATAGCAATCACTCCTCCTGACATTTTAGCTGCACGTAAAAGTTAGAGATTATTCGTTATATTTTAAAACCCTGGCTGCGCGCAACAGTTAGACAATATTAGTTATTGTTTAATGCTGTTTAATGACATTCAGGTCGCGCTGAAAGGCGGAAATGGGTGTGCGCTTCGTGTTATTTACGTTGTAACATAAGCTGATTTGTGATCAGTTATTAACAAAAATTTAACTCAGAAACACTAATTCAACTAACAATTGTTTTAGGGGTTTCTCGTTTCTGTAGTTAAATTTGAATGAAATTCAACCCTCGCGCTGAGGTTGTTTGAATGAGTCCCGCCCCTGCTGCAAACAACGAATCAAATGAGAGCTGAAACTGGCTCTGTCGGGCTCGGCCCGATAAGAACCACGGTGAAGATGGTTCCAGAACAAGGGTGGATCCCGGGCGGAAAAGGTAAATGCGAAGACGCCGAACCCGGGTTAGAAGCTGGGAGAGCCGGGGAGGGCCGGCCAATGCGTAAACGGCTATAGACACCCCAAGGTGTGCCGTGGCATATCATCCACACACAAAATTATGTTTGTCACAAATACAGATTCATCACAGTAACTGTCCTGAACTGAGCTCTATACAGGTAGTCCCCGACTTACAAGCGAGTTCCGTTCTTACGAGTCGTTCGTAAGACGAAAATTCGTATGTCGGAACCTGAAACACGTGTCGCTCCTAAGTCCGGATTTTTGGTCGTAAGTCGGAAAATGTATGCTAGCGCTGCGCCGAACACCTGTTTTTCAACACAAACATACATACTGGTTCATAAACATATACAGAACTTTGTTTACAAACGGTTAGCTAACACACTTTCATCTAAAAACACATACCAGTGCTGTATTTTCTGTACAACTTTACTGTTCGTTAGTCCGCTCGTAAGTCCGGAACCTCGTATGTCGATGACGTCGTAAGTCGGGGACAACCTGTATTTAAAAAAGCATGTTTTTTTTTTGTTTGTTTTTTCCAGCTCTTCATTGGTTTTGGCTTCCCGTATGAAGGCCCAGCTCCGCTCGAAGCTATAGCCAACGGCTGTATTTTCCTGCAGCCAAAGTTCCAGCCCCCCCACAGCTCATTAAGCCATGAATTCTTCAGAGGCAAGCCCACATCTCGAGAGGTAAAAGCATCTTTAGTCGTTTCCATTAACACTCTGAGCTTATGTATGAGGAGCGCCAAACGTTTCAGACCAAGTAGCACACAGACCGTTTGTTTGGAAAATAATGGACTTGAATGTGGCACTAAAGGTTTGATACGTTAAGACCTCACATTAACTTGCAATATTTTGCACAAACAAATTTATGTAATAAATACAGAAAGCATCCAGCTTTAATGAGAAGAGAACCCGAGCTTAAGGTGAATTAATTAAAAAGTTTAAAAGACTTACAGAATTTAACAAGGTTAAATCAGGTCCTCTGGACAGATTCTACTTGTTGAAACGTTTCGTCTTTTATGCAAAAGACTTCTTCAGTCTGAGGAGCTGCAACAAACTCAGTCTTATGAATAGCACCTTCTCACAGTGGATCAGTTTGCTGCTGACAGCCAGAACTAGCTGTTCACATGTAAAAGGAGGACCATCAGCCTAACAGCAGATCCACTGCTTTTTAATCTGTACATGTTGCCTTTGGGGTCCATTTTTAGAAAACATAACATTCCTTTTCATTTTTTTGCTGATGATACCGATTGAGTCAGACAGGGTCACTCCACTTGATCCACTTTTGAACTGTCTAAAAATTAAAGTCTGGTTAAAACTAAATTTTCTAAATTTAAATGAAAATAAAACGGAGTTCATCAGCTTTGGTAAATGTAACACCCTCAAGGCTCCCCCATAGCTCTGCGTACGGTCATACGCGTGTCCGTGCGCGCGTACTGTACGCAGACAGTTCACCCGCACAGCTCAGCGTACGTTCTCGCGTTCATTCTCACGGTTTCGCACCAAATTCTTGACGTCATTTGAGCAGCTGCAGGGCAGAACGTTTACCTACGGGACAAATTGAGGTCGCTGAATGGTCATTTGTTGACACGCCTGCCGCACTGATTGATGGGTCGGGTGGGGGGGAAAGGCGCGAGCTGGCAGCTGCAGCTGTGCGGTGTTATGTGTTTATCCATCCATCCATCCATCTTCTTCCGCTTATCCGGGGTCGGGTCGCGGGGGTAGCAGCCTAAGTAGGGAGGCCCAGACTTCCCTCTCCCCAGCCACTTGGAGCAGTTCCTCCGGGGGAATCCCAAGGCGTTCCCAGGCCAGCCGAGAAACATAGTCCCTCCAGCGCGTCCTGGGTCTTCCTCTGGGTCTCCTCCCGGTGGGACGTGCCCGGAACACCTCACCAGGGAGGCGTCCAGGAGGCATCCTAACCAGATGCCCGAGCCACCTCAACTGGCTCCTCTCGATGTGGAGAAGCAGCGGCTCTACTCCGAGTCCCTCCCGGATGACTGAGCTTCTCACCCTATCTCTAAGGGAGAGTCCAGCCACCCTGCGGAGAAAACTCATTTCAGCCGCTTGTATCCGAGATCTTGTTCTTTCGGTCATAACCCAAAGCTCATGACCATAGATGAGGGTGGGAACGTAGATCGATCGGTAAATTGAGAGCTTTGCCTTTTGACTCAGCTCTCTCTTCACCACGACAGACCGGTACAGCGCCCGCTTCACTGCGGACGCTGCACCTATCCGCCTATCGATCTCACGCTCCAGTTTTCCCTCATTCGTGAACAAGATCCCGAGATACTTAAACTCCTCCACTTGGGGCAGGACCTCCTCCCCGACCCGGAGAGGGCATGCTACCCTTTTCCGGCTCAAGACCATGGCCTCGGATTTGGAGGAACTGATCCTCATCCCGGCCGCATCACACTCGGCTGCAAACCGCTCCAGTGAAAGTTGTAAATCACGAACTGATGAAGCCAGTAGGACCACATCATCTGCAAAAAACAGAGAAGCGATTCTAAGGTCACCAAAACGGATCCTCTCAACACCTTGGCTGCGCCTAGAAATTCTGTCCATAAAAGTTATGAACAGAATCGGTGACAAAGGGCAACCTTGGCGGAGTCCAACTCTCACCGGAAACGAGCCTGACTTACTGCCGGCAATGCGGACCAAGCTCTGACACCGGTCGTACAGGGACCTAACAGCCCTTATCAAAGGGCCTGGTACCCCATACTCCCGGAGTACCCCCCACAGAACCCCCCGAGGGACGCGGTCGAATGCCTTCTCCAAGTCCACAAAACACATGTAAACTGGTTGGGCAAACTCCCACGCACCCTCCAGGACCCTGCTGAGGGTGTAGAGCTGGTCCAGTGTTCCACGACCAGGACGAAAACCACACTGCTCCTCCTGAATCCGAGGTTCGACTATCCGACGGACCCTCCTCTCCAGAACCCCTGAATAGACCTTACCAGGGAGGCTTAAGAGTGTGATCCCCCTATAGTTGGAACACACCCTACGGTCCCCCTTTTTAAATAGGGGAACCACCACCCCAGTCTGCCAATCCAAGGGAACTGCCCCCGATGTCCACGCGATATTGCAGAGTCGCGTAAGCCAACACAACCCTACAACATCCAGAGCCCTAAGGAACTCCGGGCGAATCTCATCCACCCCCGGAGCCTTGCCACCGCGGAGCTTTTTAACCACCTCGGCGACCTCAGCACCAGAGATCGGAGAACCCGACCCAAAGTCCCCAGGCTCTGCTTCCTCAGTGGAAGACGTGCCAGTAGGATTGAGGAGGTCTTCGAAGTATTCCGCCCACCGACTCACAACATCCCGAGTTGAGGTCAGCAGCACGCCACCTCCACCATAAATGGTGTTGGTCTCGTACCTCTTTCCCCCCCTGAGACGCCGGATGGTGGACCAGAATCGCCTCGAAGCCGTACGGAAGTCATTCTCCATGGCCTCTCCGAACTCCTCCCACGCCCGAGTTTTTGCCTCAGCAACCACCCGAGCCGCATGCCGCTTGGACTGCCGGTACCTATCAGCTGCTTCCGGGGTCCCACAAGCCAAAAAGGCCCAATAGGACTCCTTCTTCAGCCTGACAGCATCCCTCACTGCCGGTGTCCACCACCGGGTTCGAGGGTTGCCACCTCGACAGGCACCAACAACCTTGCGGCCACAGCTCCGATAAGCTGCCTCGACAATAGAGGCGCGGAACATGGCCCACTCGGACTCCATGTCCCCCGCCTCCCTCGGAACGTGTTCAAAGCTCTCCCGGAGGTGGGAGTTAAAGCTCCGTCTTACGGGAGACTCTGCCAGACGTTCCCAGCAGACCCTCACGATACGTTTGGGTCTGCCAGGTCTGACCGGCATCCTCCCCCACCATCGGAGCCAACTCACCACCAGGTAGTGGTCAGTAGACAGCTCCGCCCCTCTCCTCACCCGAGTGTCCAAGACATGCGGCCGCAGATCAGATGAGACGACAACAAAGTCGATCATCGAACTGCGACCTAGGGTGTCCTGGTGCCAAGAGCACATATGGACACCCTTATGCTTAAACATGGTGTTCGTTATGGACAATCCATGACGAGCACAGAAGTCCAATAACAGAACACCACTCTGGTTCAGATCAGGGGGGCCGTTCCTCCCAACCACACCCCTCCAGGTCTCACTGTCATTGCCCACGTGAGCGTTGAAGTCCCCCAGTAGAACAAGGGAGTCCCCAGGAGGCGCACTCTCCAATACCCCCTCCAAGGACTCCAAAAAGGGTGGGTAGTCTGAGCTGCCGTTTGGTGCATAGGCACAAACAACAGTCAGAGCCCGTCCCCCCACACGTAGGCGAAGGGAGGCTACCCTCTCGTTCACCGGGGTGAACCCCAACGTACAGGCACCAAGATGGGGGGCAACCAGTATGCCCACTCCTGCTCGGCGCCTCTCACCAGGGGCAACTCCAGAGTGGAAGAGTGTCCAACCCCTCTCAAGGAAACTGGTTCCAGAGCCAGAGCCATGCGTTGAGGTGAGTCCGACTATTTCTAGTCGGAACCTCTCAACCTCACACACTAGCTCAGGCTCCTTCCCCACCAGAGAGGTGACATTCCATGTCCCAATGGCCAGCTTCTGTAGCCGAGGATCAGACCGCCAGGGTCCCCGCCCTCGGCCGCCACCCATCTCACATTGCACCCGACCCCTTTGGCCCCTCCCACAGGTGGTGAGCCCATGGGAAGGGGGACCCACGTCTCCTCTTCGGGCTGTGCCCGGCCGGGCTCCATGGGTAAAAGCCCGGCCACCAGGCGCTCGCCAGCGTGCCCCACCTCCGGGCCTGGCTCCAGAGTGGGGCCCCGGTGACCCGCGTCCGGGCGAGGGAAAACTTAGTCCATTAATTGTACTCATCATGTTATGTGTTTATATGTTGATAAAAAGTTCTAAAAAATAAAATAAAAACTGGGAGCGCTGGTCGTGCAGCCCACACGTCAGACCAGCCCACCAGGAACTCTGTAGAACCTCCTGCAGCCACGTTGGACCTGAGTTTAATTCTTTCGTAACGAGTTCATTCATTCCCTCATCATTTCAGTCATGGAGTCAACGGAGGAGGAAGCGATCACTGCCTTTTGGCAAAAAAACTTAAAAAAAGTCCAGATCAGGGATGAAGAAGTGGAATGTAATACATTTGTGTCGCATACAAAACAGTCCGCGCTTGCGTTGGCGGTCATAAAATTTGAGCTTGGCGCGTACATGCCCTGTGGGGCTACGCTTGTGCCTCTGCGTACGAATGGCGTAGAGCGGCGTACGGCCGTATGCAGAGCTATGCGGGGGCCTTTTATGTTCTTGGCCCCTTGGCTTCACATAGCCACTCCAATGTCAGGAATTTGGGAGTTATTTTTGATAGTGCTTTTAAATTAGACAACCAGATAAATTCAGCTGTTAAACTCGGTTTCTTCCAACTAAGACTCATTGCCATGGTGAAGTCTTGTCTCTCTTTCAGAGACCTTGAAAAGGTAATTCACACTTTTATTACCTCTCGTTTGGACTATTGTAATTCACTGTATGTTGGTTTAGACAAATCATCTTTGCACAGCTTACAATCTGTCCAGAACGCAGCAGCTCGTCTTTTAACAGCAACTAAAAAACATGAACACATAACCCCTGTCCTGTCCTGGCATCTCTTCACTGGCTCCCTGTCCACTCTCAGATTGATTTAAAGATTTGATTGCTTGTTTTTAAAGTCTTAAAAGGTCTGGCCCCATCATATTTATGTGATCTTATCAACATCTACACTCCAGTAAGAGCACTCCGGTCTACCAACCAGTTTCTCTTAGATGGCCCCAGATCCAGAATGAAATCCAGAGGTGATTGGGCTTTTGCGGTTGCTGCTCCAAAGCTGTGAAACAATTTACCTGAGAATTTAAAGACCGCACAGACTGTTGACACTTTTAAATCTTTGCTCAAGACTGATCTGTATGCTTTGGCATTTGATCCACGCAGAGTCTGAGAAAAAATTTGAGCTTGTTTTATTGTTGTTGTGTGTGGTATTTATTGTTAATTTTATTATGTTTCAGTGGCACTATGCATTTTACTCTTTTATCATTTTTTAAACTGTAAAGCACTTTGGTCAACTTCTGTTGTTTTTATGTGCTTTATAAATAAATTGACATTGACAGATCATTAGTTTCATGATGGTCGCTTGCTATTCACAGAGGGCCGAGTGATTCTAGCAATAACAGCATTTTAAGAGCAAACATTTCAACAAAGAAGAATCTGTCCTGAGGACCTGACTCCACCTTGATAGCTTGATCTTTTATTGTATTATTACATCTATTATAATTGATCAGTTATTGGGCAGCATTAGGACACTCTTACATAATTTTTTTTATTGGTTTATCCTGAAGGTTTTCTCCCAGCACCCATATGCAGAGCAGTACATAGGCAAGCCACACGTCATGACGGTGGACTACAACAACTCTCTTGAGTTTGACTCTGCAATTAAAGAAATCCTGAGGGCAAAGGTACTCACACACACTTATAGGAAAGAACCTCATTCAACCTTCATGTACACAGGTTAGTCTCATTGAGCCACGAGGACTCATTTACAAGAGAGACCCATTTGAAAACAGTTTGGAAATGAAATAGTCTACCATTCATTCAACCTGTACTGTATTTATACAGGTTAATCCCACTGAGTCTCTGGGAAATGGTAAAGTCCTGGAGAATTTGAAGGTTTGAAGGCCGTCAATAGAGATGATAATAATAATAATAATAATAATAATAATAATAATAATGAATTCAATTTATAACGCGCTTTTCATTAGTGAAAATCTCAAAGCGCTACACACATTGAATGCTACACACATTCAAACACCGGTAGCGGCAGACTACCATGCAAGGTGCTTTCCAGACCTACCGGGAGCAACTGCCCAAATTTCCCAGATCTATCAGGGTTCCTCCTCTAAAGCCAATTCATTTATTTTTGTAATAATCTAAACAGTGACTTGTTCACGAATGAGGGAAAACTGGAGCGTGAGATCGATAGGCGGATAGGTGCAGCGTCCGCAGTGAAGCGGGCGCTGTACCGGTCTGTCGTGGTGAAGAGAGAGCTGAGTCAAAAGGCAAAGCTCTCAATTTACCGATCGATCTACGTTCCCACCCTCATCTATGGTCATGAGCTTTGGGTTATGACCGAAAGAACAAGATCTCGGATACAAGCGGCTGAAATGAGTTTTCTCCGCAGGGTGTCTGGACTCTCCCTTAGAGATAGGGTGAGAAGCTCAGTCATCCGGGAGGGACTCGGAGTAGAGCCGCTGCTTCTCCACATCGAGAGGAGCCAGTTGAGGTGGCTCGGGCATCTGGTTAGGATGCCTCCTGGACGCCTCCCTGGTGAGGTGTTCCGGGCATGTCCCACCGGGAGGAGACCCAAAGGGACACCCAGGACACGCTGGAGGCCCCAGTATAGCTCTGCGTTGTGCCGAACGCCGCTCGACGCGCGCGTTCTGTGCGCAGGCAGTTCACAGTATAGCTCTGCGTTCATTCTCACGTTAATGCTTGCTTTTTCGCTCCAAATACTTGACGTCATTTGAGCAACAGCAGGGCGGAGCGTTTACCTACGGGACAAATTGAGGTCGCTGACTGGTCATTTGCTGACACGCCCACTGTACTGATTGACAGGTCGGGTCGGGGGGAAAAAAGGCACAAGCCTGGCTGCAGCCGCAACGGTGTTCTGTGTTTATATGTTAATAAAAAGTTTTAAAAAATAAAATAAAAACAGGGAGCGCTGGTCCAACACACCAGAACACCAGGAAATCTGCAGAACCTCGCACAGCCACGTTGGACATGAGTTGAATTTGCTCGTAACAAATTCATTCATTTCCTCATCATTTCAGTCATGGAGTCAACGGAGGAGGAAGCGATCACTTGACTTTTGGCAAAAAACAAAAGAAAAGTCCAGATCAGGGATGAAGAAGGGGAATTTAATACATTTGTGTCTCATACAAAACAGTCAGGCGCCGGGCAGTTTATTGTGAGACAACGCGCTTGCACTCGCGGTCGTAAAATTTGAGCTTGGCGCGTTCGCGCCCGCGTTCAAAGGCTTGTGCCGCTGCGTTCGAAAGGCGTCGAGCGGAGTTTCGGCCCAACGCAGAGCTATACTGGGGCCTTAAGTTTCTCGGCTGGCCTGGGAGCACCTTGGTATTCCCCCGGAGGAGCTGCTCCAAGTGGCTGGGGAGAGGGAAGTCTGGGCCTCCTTACTTAGGCTGCTACCCCCACGACCCGACCCCGGATAAGCGGAAGAGAATGAATGGATGGATGTTTCTACAGTGTTTGATGGGAAATGTGTCAAATTAAATTAAAAACATTCTTCCAGTTTAAAGAATAAACTCTGTGCTCAGATATAATGGAAGTCAATAACCATGTTTCCATCTACAGTATTTTCAATTTGAATTTTGAGCACATTTTTGAAAATTCGCAAAAATGCAAAAAAAAAATTTATGCGAATCAGAAGTGTTTCCATCAACTGGCTTAAAGCCAATCCACCAGGCCACGCAAAGCGTCATTACGTCAGACGTCAGCGTTACGCATGTCTACAGTAAACAGGAAGTAGCGGTTGAAAACAGGAACCGAACCACACATCTCGGCAAAATGGAGAGAATATTTCAGGTATGTGTTGCTATCGGGCAAGTTGTATTTATTCTGTCATGCCAACTAGTTTTAGCGATGTTACAGCGGAAACAGCTGATCAGTCACATGACGTGAATGTTCGCTACGTCAGAACTGAGTCGGCAAATCTGTTTCCATCTCTCGTTTTGCGCATCAGCTCTGTTTCGAAAAACCCAAAAACCACCTCAAGCGAGCGTATCAACTTTTTTGCGAATTATAGGAAGTTAATTTGAATCGTGCCATTTCCATTCACCTTTTCTGATGCGATACTTCAAAATGCGCATCAAGAAATCTTGATGGAAACACGGCTAGTAAATGTTTGAGTGTGATCCTCTTTAATCTGGGAGGCTTTAATACAGCACAGAGAAGCACATTGTGTGAAAGAAGGAAAACATGTCTGTTTTGATGTGTGAGCATGTAAAAAGTGTAACATTTGAAAGATAAATTTTTTTAAATGATTTAAGAATTGTTTAATAGCTCAAAATTCAGTGTGTAACATCATGATCTAGAAAATCTTAAAACATATGGAACCTAAACAGTGTTGAAGTTAAAGAATACCTTTCATTTTTTGACATTACAGAAAATGTTTGAATGTTTTGACAAGACGTATGTTATTACGTTTGTTGGTTAAATTTGATAACGGGTTGGAGAAAATCTAATGTTGCGAAAGCATGCTTGTCAGGATTTCTTAAATATAAGTTTTCTTAAAATACAATTTCTAATCTTATTTTAGGTAGGCTTTGAAACATCTGTAGAACTAAAAATGAGTAAAAGTTTTAGGGGATGTATACTAATTTTAAGCATCACACGCTTACTTTAAGACAAAGCCCACCCAAAATTGTAGTAAAATATTGCTAAGAATGAGATTTTTGCAGCTAGGTTTAAGATTGTTTATCTTGTAAAATGATCAAATGTCTTATTTTTAGAAATCGTGTCAAGAAAATTTTCACTTGTTACCAGATCTTTTTGCTTATTTCAAAAAAAAAAAACTAATTTTAAGTTGTTTTAAACTTGTTTTCAGAGTAGACTTTTCTCCAGTGTACTACTTTTGAGCATCAGAATCTTATTATAAGACAACGAAAAGCTCACAATTGTAGTAAAATATTGCTCAAAATTAGATTTTTGTAGCTAGTTTCAAGATTCCGCATATCTTGTTTGACTTGAACAAAATGTCTTATTTTAAGAAATCTTGTCAAGTGAATTTTCACTTGTTCCATTGGCAGATTTTTTTGCTTATTTCAAGCCAAAAAATCTTATTTTAATTATTTTCTTCTTATTTTTAGAGTGGCATTTTTTCCAGTGTGTATGATGGCTGACCAAGTGTCTCATATGTTACCATACCATACCCATACCATTTTATTTATAAAGCACTTTAAACAGGAACAAGTCCACACCAAAGTGCTGGACAAACAAACACGCAACAGGCAACACAGACAATGAAGTACAACACGAAAAACATAAAAAACTTTGCAGATCATAAATCAAACGATCCAATACAAATCAGCTGGCATTGAAAGCAATGTTAGTCTTTCTGTTGGTCTCCCTCTTCTCTCTGATCTCCGTACATTGTTTTCCCCTCTGGTTTCAGCCATCTCCAACTGATCCTGATCTCCAAAGGTGGGCACAGACCACTAGAGAGCGCTAAAGCGCTAATCCGCTTACAACGGACCTAAATTATTTGTCAGCGTTTTTGTGGTTTGACTCACTTTTATAATTCATAAGCGGATTTGTGCTATTTCTATTTAAAATGCAGTACCGCTAATGACTAATTATCTATCAGTAAAAACTAAAAAAACTTATTTACAAGCTCTCACTGGCTCTCGTAGCTGCTTTTCCCCCCATTGGTGCAAGTACACCGGGAGCAGAGAGGAGGGGGAGGGGGGGCAGAGGGGAGAACATACGCGGATCTTCCATGTAGGCAAATGATGCCTTTGCCTGGGGCTCCCAATCAGCAGAGGCCCCGGCCCCGCCGCGCCCTGGCCAGTCACC
>JBBPBX010002807.1:32513-81020 GCA_038048925.1 Garcialebias charrua | reverse complement strand
CTTGGGCTCTGGCGGGCGGGTCGCCGGGCTATGGGCTGGCTGGCGCTCTGGTGCCCGGCTCTGGCCGGGGGCCCTCGGCTCGCTGGTGGGTTGGGGGTTCATGTGCTGGGGGGTTGGGTGTCTGGGGGCGTGACTGGTGGCCAATGGGAGGGGGCGGGCAAACCCAGCCTGGGTGTCTAATGTGTTATGTGTTCTGAAAGTTATTAATATGAAGGGTGGGTGTAGTATTTCTTCTGGGGTGGGGACTAAGTGGATGTCCTTGATGATGGTCTTGGACTATGCTTGGCCGGTGAGCGGGCCCTGGTTGGGGCCTGTTCTCAGTGCTTCCTGGCTCTGTCGGCGGTTGGGCGGGCGCTCTTGGTAGTGTCGTCCTTGTGGGATTTTGTGTCTTCTTGGACGGCGGGCTGACTGCGGTTCGCAGGGGTCGTGGCGGCCCTGGTGGGTGTGGGCTGTTGGTTCTGCTTTGGCGGCCCTCGGGGCCGTGTCCCTCTCTGGTCTTGGCTCAATGGCCTGGCGGTCGGAGAGGTGTTTCCTTTACCTCGCTCCTTGGGTGGACCTTGGCGAACTGGGGGGGTACGCAGGGTCAGCGGGGGAGCTGACTCGCTGTGGGAGCATTGTTCCTGCAGATATTTTCTCCCCATCCCTCACCACGCACCTCCGCCCTCTTCATCTTAAATTAATACATGTAGGGAATTTGAGTCTCGGGTGTGCTGCAATGGTTCTACATCTCTGTTGTTCAGAACACCTGGGACTCAATTTTATATACACTTTAGACATTCATTCATAAACATCCTCATAAAAGTCACATATAGGGAATGGAGTGAGCACTATGGTTATGGGTGGCGGGATGACATCACTCTCGCCCCCATGCCTATGCTCACTCAACATTATGCATTTAGACAATAAGGGCCTGGGTTAGAGTTGGAGTGGAGGGGAAACTGGTACAATGCCAGCCTTTGCTCCTTCTCTTTCCCTTTTAATTACACTTTAGAACAACACTCACCAACAGTACATTTGGGGACGGGGGTGTGTGTGTCGGGGTCTTGATTTGTTAATTTCAATTTTATTTATTTATGTATTTATTTATATATATATATTATTTATTTATTTTTCTCTTACCCCCCTGGTTGCCTGGCGGACATTCTGGGGGTGGGCCGTCAGGGGTTGTGCTGGGGTGTGGGGGGGTTCGGGGCCTGCGGGTTCGCCGTGGGCGGGGCTGGCAGTGCGCTCCCTCTGGGGCTGCTTGGACTCGGGTGTCCTGTCCTGTCCTGTCGGCAGGGCGCGGGGTGGGCCGGATCTTGGATGTCTGCTGCTCTCCACCCCAGAATGAATGGGCCTACCTCCTGGGTTTGGATGTGGGCTGCCCCATGTAGGGAGCAGGTACATGTCTTGGACCTAGGGGGTATAGAGTGTGCATCGGGATTATGAATGGAACGTGTCGTTATTGTTTGTCTTTCTGTGACTGAGGGTGAGGATGAGGGTGGGTCTGAATGAGTGTGTCTGTGTATGAATGTTTAAGTGTCAGGCTGGGTCTTGGACTGCCCCCTCTCTGATACTTCTGAGGCTACTTAGTGTCGCGCTCCTGCCACGTGGCCCCCCTGGTGGGTGTTCCTTTGCCTGCGGGCGTGCTTGGGGCCCTCACTTTCTGGGGTTGGTTGCTTGGGCGTTTGTCGGCTCGGCCTGGTGGCTGCCTGGTGGGGCTCGTGCCCTCTGGTCCGGTCGGGTCTGGGCCTGAGGGGTGGGCGTCCCCGGTGCCCGGCCTCGGTGACCGGCCCTGGGGCTACGTCGGTGCAGCGGGCTCCGGCGGGGGCCTGTGAATTTGTCGCGGGCGACACCGGGGGGTCATTGTATGTGGTCGCTGGTAGGGGTTCGTCCGGTTCTTCCCCTTGGTAGGATCTGGGGAGTGGGCTAGTGGCTCGTCCTGTTCGGGTGGTCCTGGGGACTCTGGGCTCGGGGTCCTTCCTGGGGTCTTGGGCTTTGATCGCCCCTTCGTCTGCCTCGGGCTTTGGGGGGACGGATCTCTGATGCTTCACAGTCGCTACTAAATGTTCTATTGGAGGAACCTTATTCACTTATGCATGCTCACAACCACACACAAATGGATGCAGGGATGTATATATAGATATATGCAGATATGT
The DNA here is from genome assembly GCA_038048925.1 of Garcialebias charrua. Taxonomy (NCBI): domain Eukaryota; kingdom Metazoa; phylum Chordata; class Actinopteri; order Cyprinodontiformes; family Rivulidae; genus Garcialebias; species Garcialebias charrua. The sequence goes on along the minus strand of JBBPBX010002807.1, from coordinate 78,882 downwards.
AGATGGGTATATGAATGAATATAAAAGTATATGTATGTATACTATATATATATTTGTAGGTATGGGTATGTGTATTTATAGAATTCTACTGCAAGCTCATGAATATTATTAGTCTTTATGCATGTATGTTCCATTGTTGTGTTCTGTCATGTGCTTTGCAGGATTGTGGACGGAGGTTGGGTGTGTTTGCCTTGTGCTCTTTTGGTTGATAATTGTTGATTTGTTGTCTTACTTTCTCTTTTCTTTCTTTCTCTCTTAAAAAATAAAATAAAATAAATAAATAAATTTAAAAAAATAAAAATAAAAATAAATAAATAAATAAATAAATAAATAAATATATATTAAAAAAAAAATATATATATATATATTGGAGTGAGAGGATGGCTATAAGGTGTGAAGGGAGGCCATCTATAAATGGAAAAAAAGAAGAAAAAAAAGGAAATCGGTTTCTCTGATCACACAATCGGTTGATTTTCTAACTATTTTTCCAATCGGAGGCAATGTGTTCAACATAACGGTACTTCTTCCAGCTATTTAACAGTTAAAAATGGTGTACCACAAGGCTCAGTTTTAGGACCAACCCTCATTACAATCTACATAGCTAATGTAGGTCAGAGCATCCCTGATGCATCTTTACATTTCTATGCTGATGATTAGGGTTGGGCATCGTTTGAATTTGAGCGATTCCGGTTCCGATTCCAATTCTTCGTTTCGATTCCGATTCGTTTCGATTCTCGGTTCCGATTCTTTTTGTAGGCGGTGTTACAAAAAGACATGTCAATTCAGTTCAGTTTATTTATACTGTATAGCTCCAAGTCACAACAGAAGTTGTCTCAGGGCACTGAACAGAAACAATCAAATATAAAAATAATAAGTTAACAGAAACTTTAATATAAAAATAATGGTAACACTATTTATCTGAGGAGACTACTTTGAGTTTAACTCCATGTTATAAAAAAGCTACAGTAGTTAGCCAGAGTTATTTCAGGATGAAATAATTTGAACTTCTGTTTGAATTTAATGCTATGAACTTTTTCCTTTTTGTTACATTTACTATGAATTTCTCACAGGGCAGATTAGAGCCAACATGGAGGACTCACCAACATATATTATTATTATTATACATATAATATTGTCCAGTGTCTGATGCTGCAGTCATGTTACTGAGCTCCCACTGATGGGCTAACCTGGTTCCACCACAGCAGGATCCTCAGACAGAACAGCTGGTGGGATGTCCTGGTATCTGCAGCCCTCTCTCCATTTGTTTCTTCATGGACATGGAGCTGTGAAATTATGTTGTGCCTCTTCCTCAGCAAAACGCTCCTCCAGTGGAGACTTTCTGGACAGACTGCAGGAAGTTCCTAAACAAACAACAGGTTTATCAGTATTATCAGTAAAAAGAGATTATTAAATCATTTTTAAGACTGAGAATGTGTACAATTATTAGCTCTGTTGTTATTGCCTAACTAACCTATTCAATAATTCTTCAAACTGTGACATTCATTCATAATGGAATGAAAGAGAACATAAACAGAAATTATATAATAATGAAAACTAGACACATTTTAAAAGACACAGAGAACTTTAAATGGATTAAGAATGTTAATAAGTGTTGGATTTGAGTGCAATGTAAGTGCAATCCATGGTTGAATCCACATCTGAAAAGGGATGCAACCTTTTCACAACATATGCTGTAACAGTTCTGTGGCACTCTTAATTCAGTTAACACTGACGTTTTTACCTTGGACAGTCACTGGTGAACACTGTGAAGCCATTTCAGGTCGTTTGTCTAAGAAGAAAAAAATACAAGCTAACGTTAGCATCGTGTTTGTATTTGAGCTGACTTACCGCTTTAAGCGGAGTATAACTTGTTAGCTGCCTTAATGTTGGTATGAGATGTAGTTTATAGTTTATTTATTTACCTGATGGAGCCGAAGAGGTAGCGATTAGCGAAAAGTTCGGCGGAGCGTTTTGCAGACGGACCACTCTGTACTTCCGGTCGGATACGAAGCGAAAATAATCCGGTGGAGCGCGTCAAAGACGGGACACTATTTTACTTCTCCACCCTCCTTTGCATGATATAAAATTATTGCAAGTGCTGCACTGACCTGACTGGTCATTTTATTAATTAGTACGCTTTCAATCGCGGAATGCACACTTCCGGTGGATTCTTCTTCGTTGGTTTTCGAGCGGCGGCTACTTCCGGTCGGCTAACTAGCATCGAACATAGGAATCGCAAATTAATATTTTGAACGATTCCGAGAAAACCGGACAGTTAGTCCCGGTTCTGAACAATTCTCGATTCTCAATGCCCAACCCTACTGATGATACAGTTGTTTATTGCCAAGCTAAAACAGTAGCTAAGGCTTTCCAGTTACTGCAATCCGCTTTTGACACCATCCAGTCAGATTTGTTCCGTCTCAAACTTGTCCTAAATGCTGATAAAACAAAAGGGATGTTTTTTTCAAGTAGGAAGTCGGTCCCAGCAGATCTTCCTCTGATTTTATCATCAAATGGTGTCCCTATTGAGTTTGTTGACTCATATAAATATTTGGGTATCCTGGTCGATTCACATCTCTCTTTTAAACTCCACGTGGAAAACCTAGTGAAGAAACTGAAAGTAAAACTGGGTTTCTTTTTCAGAAATAAATCATGTCTAACACTGAATGCTAGGATACGCCTTGTATCTGTGACTTTCCTTCCCTCCATTGATTACGGTGACATTCTCTACATGAATGCTCCTACAAGCACCCTGCGGATGTTGGATGTTGTCTATCATGGTGCACTAAGATTCATAACTGGCTGTGATTATCGTACCCACCACTGCACCCTGTATTCACTGGTTAACTGGACATCATTAACCTCACGCAGACTCTTCCACTGGTACATTTTCATCTTTAAATCACTTCTTGGTCTGCTGCCCTCATACATCTCCTCCTACATGTCTTTGCGTGAGTGCAGCTACAGTGTGCGCTCTCAGGACATGATTACCTGCAGTGTTCCGTCAGTGAGGACTGAACTTGGAAAAAGGGCCTTCTCCTACTCTGCTCCTGCTTCCTGGAATATCTTACAAAAAGATCTGAAGCTCTCGGCCCTGACCTCTCTAAATGATTTTCAGAATCTGTTGGAATCCTGGCAAAAACCAATGCTGATTTGTTCCTGTTTTTGATTTTGTACATCTACCTTATAATGTTTGCTAGTTTTTGCTACTTTTTCTTTTTCTTTTGTCTATTGTTTAATGTACTTGTACCATTGCTGTTCATCATTCTTTAGTTTGTAGCAGGTCGCTTTCGTAAATGAGCCCTCGAAGCTCAATAAGATTTACCTGACTAAATAAAGGTTGAATGAATGAATGAACAAGACGTTTCCTTGCATTCAGAATTAGACATGATTTATTTCTGAAAAAGAAACCCAGTTTAACTTTTAGTTTCTTTACTAGGTTTTCCACATGGAGCTTAAAAGAGAGATGGGAGTCTACCAGGATACCCACATATTTATAGGAATCAACAAACTCAATAGGGACACCATTTGAGGATAAAATCACAGGAAGAACTGCTGGAATCGACTTCCTGTTTGAAATAAGCATCCCTTTGCTTTTATCAGCATTTAGGACAAGTTTGCGACGGAACAAATCTGACTGGATGATGTCAAAAGCAGATTCCAAAAGCTGGAAAGCCTTAGCAACAGTTTTAGCTCAACAACTGTGACATCAGCATAGAAATGTAAGGATGCATCAAGGATGTTCTGACCTACATCAAAATTACATACAAAATTAGACAATCTATGTAGATTGTTATGAAAAGAAAGATTTGAAATGTAAAAAACAATAGACAACTGTGTTTTTGAGACTTTATAAAAAAATCAATTTTTTATAGCCTTATTACTTAGCAATTTTCTAAGGCTACTCAGCATTTGCGTATAAATACACATTATGTCTGGTATGTGTGCAGTAGGTTTTGTAAAACACTTGAAATGCTCTAAGTGTTCAACTCACCCTACTGCACTCTGCAGCTTTAATGAAGATTTACGTGACTTAAAATTCTGCTAATGCAGCAAATCATAAATTAACATAAAATTTTGTGTTCTGACTATTGTGCAGTGGCGGCCTCCAGACTTTAGATACAGTATCCCAGCTAGCAAGCAAATGTTCAGATGACGTTCAGTGAACGTCGTCTAAAGGTCGAATGTCGAATGTTCAGGACCCAACCTTGTCTGAACTTTGCCTGAACGTTAACGCTGAACGTTAACGCTGAACCTTCACTCACTGTACGAAAAAAAAATTGGTGTAATTTCATTCAATTAGTTCTTACATCTTTGACACTTTAATGGTTGTTATAATTTATGACCAAATCTCTATTTTTGTTTTGTTACAAAAAGTGTGCACTTCTGACATTGTCTGAACATTGACTGAACATTGTCTGAACATTGCCTGAACATTGTCTGAACATTGTCTGAACATTGTCTGAACATTGTCTGAACATTGTCTGAACATTGTCTGAACATTGTCTGAACATTGTCTGAACATTGTCTGAACATTGTCTGAACATTGTCTGAACATTGTCTGAACATTGTCTGAACATTGTCTGAACATTGTCTGAACATTGTCTGAACATTGTCTGAACATTGTCTGAACATTGTCTGAACATTGTCTGAACATTGTCTGAACATTGTCTGAACATTGTCTGAACATTGTCTGAACATTGTCTGAACATTGTCTGAACATTGTCTGAACATTGTCTGAACATTGTCTGAACATTGTCTGAACATTGTGTGAACATTGTCTGAACATTGTCTGAACATTGTCTGAACATTGTCTGAACATTGTGTGAACATTGTCTGAACATTGTCTGAACATTGTCTGAACATTGTCTGAACATTGTCTGAACATTGTGTGAACATTGTCTGAACATTGACTGAACATTGTCTGAACATTGTCTGAACATTGTCTGAACATTGGCCCTCATGTACGAACCATTTGTACGCACAGATTTGTGCTTATACTGTGCGTACGAGTGATTTAGGATCATTTGTGGCATCCAACAATGTTTTCGTATCCTAGGATTTTTCTCAGATACGAACAAAATTTACGAGTGGTCCGGACCTGTCGTATAATTTAGGAGCGTCAGTCTGCTGTCATCCAGACGGGATTTCTCCACTAATAACTTCATATTTCGTTATTTAGAAAATATTTTGGGTTTAAAATATTCACGCACCATAATTATTCTTGACAATAGGTTATTCTGTTTGAATTAGAATTATAATTTTAAGTTTAATTTGTCTGGTGTGTCGCGCAGGCTTCAGTGAGTCGTGCGCTCCCCTTGGTCATCAAAGCCGCTCCTCATATTAACACCCAGGTACATAAAATCCCCATACACCGCCGCAGAACAAGTACGAATTAAGACTGATCTTCATGCTATTGCTGGACTGCTGTGCAAACACCATCAGAGCAATAGATTATTATATCTGATCCGAAATATGACCTGCAGAATGTGGTTGCGCCCCGACCAGGAGGCGCCCTGATCAGGAGGCGCGCTGATCAGGAGGCGCGCTGATCAGGAGGCGCGCTGATCAGGAGGCGCGCTGATCAGGAGGCGCGCTGATCAGGAGGCGCGCTGATCAGGAGGCGCGCTGATCAGGAGGCGCGCTGATCAGGAGGCGCGCTGATCAGGAGGCGCGCCTGATCAGGAGGCGCGCTGATCAGGAGGCGCGCTGATCAGGAGGCGCGCTGATCAGGAGGCGCGCTGATCAGGAGGCGCGCTGATCAGGAGGCGCGCTGATCAGGAGGCGCCCTGATCAGGAGGCGCGCTGATCAGGAGGCGCGCTGATCAGGAGGCGCGCTGATCAGGAGGCGCGCTGATCAGGAGGTGCGCGCTGACCAGGAGGTGCGCGCATCATTTGTGCTGCATAACATGTTGGCATCTTGCAGCGTGGCATTTATTGTCCACCATCTCCTGACCACCTCCTGTCCGTGCTGCGGCGAGATGTTTGTTTGAAGCCATTTTCAGATCAAACCATTTATTCTTGATTTCTGATACTGTACGACCCACGGGACACACAACATATGCACTACAATATTAATATGAAGTTAGTAGTTTCGAGACAATTTAAAATGCTTCTGTTGAAAAACACATCCGACACTTGCGGGTAGCGGTGCGCCACAGCTCTTCTGAATAAGTGAAGCTATAATGTAACACAGTTCACTAAAATTAAAGGTATTTGACCATCCGACACTTGCGGGGGGGTGGGGGGGTAGCCACAGCGCCACTGAGAGCAGATCTCTGAACGCGTGAAGTTCCTCCTTTTACTTCGAGTTTGAATGAATGGACACTTCCTGCTGTCTGAAGGCAGGAAGCGTGGCCTTATATGGTGTTTTGAGGGGTGGAAATTATGTAAATTACATTCCCGCGAGCACGCGCAGGTGAGTAGAACAGGTGGGATCCATCAACTTTAAGCAGCCCGTTTACACGCTTTTCCTGAGGATAGAAGACTTTGTTGGATCTGACGTGGCATGTTCGTACGAACGCTTCGTACGAACAAAAGTAGGAGACATGTAGGATAAAAATACGAACATTTTCGTGCATGAGGGCCAATGTCTGAACATTGTCTGAACATTGTGTGAACATTGTGTGAACATTGTCTGAACATTGTCTGAACATTGTCTGAGTGCACACTTCTGACGTTTTCTGAATGTTTGCTTACTGTGAGAGAAAAAAACAAGTGGCATAATTTTATTTAATTAGTTTTTTAATCTTTAAAACTTTAATGGTCATTAATTATTATCACCAAATCTCTATTTTTGTTTTGAAGTGCACTTCTAATGTTGTCTGAATGTTGTCTGAACGTTCACTCTGGACATTTAATGTGAAAAAACATGTTTGGTGTGATTTAATTTAAAGAGCATAGTACAAACTTAATGGTTGTTATTATTTATCACCAAATCTCTATTTCTGTGTTGTTATAAAAAATTGTACACTTCTGTTAGTTAGATGTTTAATAGAGGGTTTAGGGCCCTCTTTTCTCCCACAGTACTTCTCTCAGTTAAACTCTGGTGCCAGAAAATGGCTTCCATTAACTCCTGTTTATCCCCCCAGAAGCAAAACCTTGTTGTTCTGGTGGTTTGATTGAACACTGTGACAGTTGAGGGTGGGCAATCACAACCCCCACTGTTGGTTGGAGGCCCTTTCATTGGCCCTTTGATTTCTCCCAGGATGCCTTGTGGTGAAGGTTTCCCATCATTGCCACCATTTTAGTTTGTTTGGTTCAACACAGAGGAGCACCGCCCTGCAGCTGGATCTTGATGCTTGAACCAAATCCCCTGGTCAGCAGATACCAACAAGAAAGGTAAGGGCTTGAGGCCTTATGCTCCTAACCCCAGTTGAATAATGAAGGTTTGTGTTTGCTCATTAAATTATTCTGAATTAATTAAAATTTATAAGCTGCTTCCAAGTTACACCAAGACAGGTTTAAGGCTTTTGAACTGCAACTTCGGACATTTTACTTTAATTTCAGAGTTAGCTAGCCTCAAAAATATTTGAGTTTTGCTTCTAAAGCTAAAACTTTCTCCAGTGAACAGCTGTTTCCTCAGCATCAGTTCCAGATGTTCTGTAACCGTCAGACTGTGGTTCTGCCGGAACTTTAAAACAGAACGCAGCTCACCCCGTCATTCCCGTCTCTCTGTTTCATAGGGTTTGGGTTTAGGAGTCCTATGACGGGGCCTGAATCCTCTTCTAGTGTGGACGTCGCCGAACAGGAAGAGAGAAACGAACACGTCCAGGTTGTGGAGGTCACTTACGCAGCGACTCTCAACAAATCAACTGACAAGAACTACATAAACTCTGAGACCGGTGAGTGTTTAAAGCAAACACAAAGCTTCTGAACGGTTTGAACCATACAGATCGAAAGAGTTCACTCAGCTGGATAAGGTGAAGAAACTTGAAGACGTTCAAGTGGAAAGATTATTATTACTTTTTTAACCTTTTTCACTACAGACTTGAACTGTTGTCCCTCCCCCCATCCCCCAATGCTGTTATTGCATGAGCACCCTGTGAGTCATCAAGGCCCCTAATGACCGTCAGGCTGATGTTCCTCATTTGCATGTGAACAAGCTGTTTTTATTGACATTGTTAAACCTGTTTGTCCTATGTGGAGGAACTGAAACTGAGGCTTCTAAAAAACTCTCATTGACAATGGCAAAAAAACATTTATTCTGTTCCTAAATCTACTCTTTGGAGACAAACTCATCTTGCTGCCAAGCGGAAATTTAAGTGTTTAGATGATGACCAAGATGATTCTCAAGATTTTGTTTAAAATTCTCCTGCATTTCAGCATGAAGTCATTGCATAGTGAACACAGTGAATCACTTGAAAGTTCTGACTCTCTTCATGATGATGGCACCAATGAACCAGAAACTGTAGATATTCCTGTAAATGGGTCCTTTTCAGATGATGATCATGGCAGTATTCATTCAGACCATCATGCCAATCATTCTTATGATTTTCCCTCTGAATTGGATGTTCACATTTCACATAACTCTGAACTTGAACCAGATCGCTCAACAGATTGTTCTTCCGTGGATACTGACGGTGAACAAGCCACCTATCAACATTTGCTGGGATGGATGTTTTTTATTATTATTTATTAATCCAGTTATAGGGGAGACCCCAGCAAGGCACTGTGCATTTTCCAGATTGCCTTTGCATATGACTAATTACTCTTTTTTGTTTTTGTTTGTTTTTTTGCAAATGCAGATGGAATCATGAATGGGGATTCTGCGGCAAGAGAGGATTTTATAAGGACTCATGCTGCAGAGCATTTAAAACATGCAAAAAGGGTAGAGGACATGCGCTCACACTGGACAATTAAAACGTGTCACAAAGAAGTGGAGGTGGGGCTTTCACACTGGACATTTAATGCACCACAAAGAAGTGGACACTGGACATTTAATGCACCACAAAGAAGTGGAGGTGAGGCTTTCACACTGGACATTTAATGCACCACAAAGAAGTGGACACTGGACATTTAATGCACCACAAGAAGTGGAGGTGGAGGGTCACACAGGACATTTAAAATGTGCCACAAAGAAGTGGAGGACACGGGCTCACACAGAACTGAGGAACACATTTTTTGGGGGGAGAGATGCAAATACAGGTGCTGGTCATAAAATTAGAATATGAAAAAGTTTATTTATTTCAGTAATTCCATTCAAAAAGTAAAACTTGTATATTATATTCATTCACACAGACTGATATATTTTTAAAAAAATTCTTAATGTTGATGATTATAACTGACAACTAATGAAAAGCCCAAATTCATTACCGGTAACAGAAAATTACATTACTTGAGATAAAAAATTAAAAAAAGGATTTTTATAGATGTTGGCCAACTGAAAAGTATGAACATGGTACCATGGTCCTTGCAAAAGGACCCCCAACTAAGTATTCAAAGATGTACATATTGTACATTTCATGTTCATAGTTCTCAGTTGGCCAACATTTATAAACATTTTTTTTAATTAATCTCAAGTAATAGTCTAATTTTCTGAGGTACTAAATTTAGGGTTGTCATTAGTTGTTGGTTTTAATTATCAGCATTAAAAGAAATAAACTTGAAATCAGTTTAATGAAAGTTTCACTTTTTGAATGGAATTACTGAAATAAATCAACTTATTTAAAATATTATGACCAGCACACTTTTTAAACATATTTGTGGTGGGACTGTAATTTTATATAGCTTTCATATTTCTCGTGTTACTGCCAGTGTTGCAGCTATAAATCCAAAAGAAAAATGAAGGCATGTTAATAATAAAAAAAAAATAAATATACAGACCAAAGCTATGTGAGCTGTGTACTTTTAGATTTGTTTGTGTACTGGTACATTTTGTTTTGCCACCAGTTGATAAGCTCCCTCCAATGTAATTCTAAAGCTTTTGTTTTTTTAAAGGTACCAAAGGTGGACTTTTCCATTTTATGTGTTATGCTGTTCTGTTAATCTTTTAATTTATGTTAAAGAGGATAAAGGAAAAATGTAAGGAGTGATTTGTAAACCTTAAACCAACGGTTTCCACCATGTTTCCTGCTGCACAATGGATGGTCAAATGTGGTTCCTAGCTTTGTTTGCCTCAACGCAGTTTTGAAGTAGATGCATTATATTTTTCATATGCATAGCATGTACAGATTCTTTTTGTACCTATTTTTGTACCTATTTTGTTACAACTGATGCCAGTTATGCATTTTTTTATTCATATACGGATTTGTTTTATATTATGATACTGATGCCTTTATGTGTAATAAACTGATTCTTTTATCATAACTTTCGACTCTGTTATTTTTAATGTTAGTACTGTAGAATTAATTCATAGCCAAGAGTTATTTGCACAACTACATATCATCATGATTCCACTAATAAATCTCAATTTAAAACTGTGGATTGGGAACTTGAAAAGTTTGTGTTGTCTGAACGTTGAAGGGACAGTTTCTGAACGTTCAGGGGACGTTGTCTGAACGTTCGGGGGACAGTTTCTGAACATTCAGGGGACGTTCTCTGAACGTTTTATGGAGTTTCATTTGGACGTTCAGTGAACGTTTTCTGCAAACGTTCAGAGGACGTTGATGACAACGTTCAGAGGACGTTGTCTGAACGTTCAAGGGACGTTCTCTGAACGTTCGGGGGACGTTGTCTGAACATTCAGGGGACGTTCTCTGAACGTTTTATGGAGTTTCATTTGGACGTTCAGTGAACGTTTTCTGCAAACGTTCAGAGGACGTTGATGACAACGTTCAGAGGACATTGTCTGAACGTTCAATGTTAGCTGGGATATTACATGTCTGTGAGCATTGATCATGTTTGTCTCTGCCTCCTGACCACTTTTTCATTGAGTGAAGGATTGTGAGTGTTCAGTCAACACAGGCAAACTTGTGCTCGGTCTTTCCAAAAGTTAAAACCGCAAAGCCTTGAAATATGATAAACGCTGACTGGGTGCTAATTAGCTGGAACTGAGAGAGTGCTGATGACAGTCTTTCTTATATTTAACAATGCTTTGGACTCAAGTAAATGGGTATTTGACTGTTTAAAGATCCTATGAGAATACTCTAGGTGAGCCCCCAGTTTGCTCACAGAACCTCAAAGCAAATGGCCAGAGAAATGTAACAGGGCCGCTCCTCCTAGTTATTGTCACATGACCAGCCTATTTATTTATTTATTTACAGTAATTACAAAAATTATTTTCACTATGTTTGGTTCAATTTAAAGTTTAGTAATATACTGTAAAAATCACTACCATGATATTTGTTTCATAATTTAGTCTGTTAGCATATAATATGTTAGCAAAATATCTCCTGAACCACTTTGCAAATTTTAACAAAACTCTCCTAATGTAATCACTGCATTTGCGTCTTCACCGGTTTTTCTTTTGAAGTCAATCCAATAGGCTAATATGCCACGGGTAGGTATGACATACCTCCGGTAAAATATCGGACACATCCCGCACTTCCGGTTCCGATCCATTGCCGTTGTTGTTAGCGTTAGCTCCTAGTAGCAGACCATGACAACGAGCCAAAACGGGAAACGGCTGTTACGGCGAAGATTTATCGCGGCTATCCATAGGGGGAACGTCGCCATAATTTTTTATGGATTTATATGTGTATAGAGTTATTATTGGTGTGCATGCAGATGTTTTATTAATTGTATTTAGACATTTATGTTCGTGTCTTTCCCGCTAACCGGAAGTGCGCGGTCCAGCTCATGGATGCAGAAGTGCCAGAACGGATGTCCGTGGCATATAGTCTATTGACTATGGCTGTCATAGATGATCAAAATTAACTAACATAAAGATGACTGTAATTCAAAAAAATTAGATGTTTAGCTAAAATTTGATGTGGTAGTCCCTGTGATGGACTTGCCCCTTGTTATGGGTACAACATACGTCTTGCACAGTAATTGCTGGACATGGACACAAGTGACCTCCACATGACCAGAAAAAAATAAAAAAGTAAAAGATAATGGATGGATTTATGTAGTAGTAGCAGAGAGTCATTCACAACACATGACACATTCATTCATTCATTCATTCAATTCAACCTTTATTTTTACAGGCTAGCCTCGTTGAGTCACGGGGACTCATTTACAAGAGGGACCTGTCTCACTCACACCAAACAACCATCCACTCTCACACTCACACCTAGGGTCAATTTAGAGTCACCAATCAGCCTAACAAGCATGTTTTTTGGTCTGTGGGAGGAAACCGGAGTACCCGGAGGAAACCCACGCATGCACGGGGAGAACATGCAAACTCCACCCAGAAAGGCCCCGGACCGGGATTTGAACCGGCAACCTTCTCGCTGAGAGGCAGCAGCTCTACCAGTTGTGCCACCGTGCTGCCCAACTGCACATACTCTGAGATTTAAAAAAAAATATTCCATGAGGTCATTCATAGCATTATTTTTAGGAGTTCACCAATATAGCTACAAATTTGTCATTTGTCATGATCTTACGCTATAACTCTGGCATGAAAGGCAGCAAGTGAATGACAAGTCCTTCAAATAATACTGAACCTTTAATTTAATAATGCTATTGAATAAACTTCTTCTTTCAGCCCTTCCCTCTTCAGGGGTCTCCACAGTAGCCGTGTTTCCATCAAGGTTTCTAGGTGCGCATTTTGAAGTATCGCAGCAGAAAAGCTTAATGGAAACGGCAAAATGCGCAGTTACTTCCTGAAATTCGCCAAAAAGTTTATACGCTCGCTTGAGGTGGTTTTTGGGATCTTCGAAACCGAGCAGATGCGCAAAACGACAGATGGAAACACATTTGCCGACTCGTGCTGCCGAAGCGAACATTCACGTCACGTGACTGATCAGCTGTTTCCGCTCCGGACAACATGTAACATCGCTAAAACTAGTTGGCATGACAGAATAAATACAACTCGCCCGATAGCAACACGTACCTGAAATATTCTCTCCATTTTGACGAGATGTGTGGCCGGGTTCTGTTTTCAACCGCTACTTCCTGTTTACTGTAGACATGCGCAGTGCTGACGTCTGACGTAATGACGCTGACGTCTGACGTAATGACGCTGTGCGTGGCTTGGTAGATGCGCTACAAGTCAGTAGATGGAAACACTTCTGCTTCGCATTAATTTGTATTTACATATTTGCGAGATTTCAAAAATTAGCTCAAAAATCGAAATGAAAATGGATGGAAACACAGCTAGTGAGTCATCCTTCCCCATCTCACTTTGTCTTCACTCCAACTACCTCCATGTCCTCTCTAACTGCATCCAAATATCTCCTCTTTGTCTTTCTCCTGGGAGCTGCATTTCTAACATCCTTCTACCAATATACACACTGTCCCTCCTCTGGACATGTCCAAACCATCTCAGTCTGGCCTCTCTAACTTTATCTCCCAGTTGTTAGATGTTAGACCTCTCAGCAGCTTTTGACACCGTCGACCATCAGGTACTAATCAACCGTTTGTCTCAGCAGGTTGGCCTCCAGGGAACTGTGCTAGAATGGTTCAGATCTTACCTAACCGGGAGAACCTTTTCTGTCATGATAGGTGATCTGTCCTCCTCTTCATCAACCCCTCTGACCTCTGGCATACCACAGGGATCCATTCTGGGGCCAGTCCTCTTTTCTCTTTACATGCTACCATTAGGATCAATCATTGCGCGTCATAATCTGTCTTTTCATATGTATGCAGATGATTTACAAATCTATCTATCAATGCAGATTTGTTCCTGTCTTTGATTTTATACGTCTACCTTATAATGTTTTGCTAGTTTTTTGATACTTTGTTTAAAAAAAAAAAAAAAAAAAAACTTTATTTTGTTTTTTTCTCTCTTTTGTTTTCTATTGTTTATTGTTTGTTTGTTTATTGTTTATTGTTTAAGGAAATTCTACCACTTCTGTTCATTGTTCTTTAGTTTTAGCAGGTCGCTTTCGTAAATGAGCCCATGAGGTTCAAAAGATTTACCTGACTAAATAAAGGGCGAGATACACTCGAGCGTCCTCACGATACGCCAATACGCAGCGTACGTACGCCCCGTACGCAGCGTAGCCCCGCGTAGCCCCTCAGGGCAAGTACGCGCAAAAGTATTTTTTTACTACGCATACGCGATTCGCATACGCGATGCGCGGTGTCTGACCTAAACTTCCCCGGCGCCGGACTGTTTTGTATGTTACACAAATGAAATAAATTCCTCTTTTTTATCGCTGATCGGGCCTTTTCTTTTGTTTTTTTGCCTAAAGTCAAGTAACCGCTTCTTCCTCCGTTCACTCGATGAATGAAATGAATGAATTCAGGTCCTACCTGGGTGCGCAATGTTTTATATATTCCCTGGTGGGCTGTGGTGGGCTGTGGGCTGCAGGAAAAGCACTCCGTGCTCAGCTGCTCATATTACAACAAGGAGAACGCGAGCGTTTGGAGCGAAAAACTAGCGGAAGTGACGATCGGAAGTGACGGTACGGAGGAAATGACGTTAGAATTTGGAGCGAAAACACGAGAATCTACGCGAGAACGAAAGCCGAGTGTAGCAGCGGCTCCGTATACGCGCGTATACGCGCGTATACGGAGTCTGCTTCAGTGTATCTCGGGCTTAAAGGTTGAATGAATCTGCCAGTCACTCCCAATCCCTCACCCAGTTCAAACACTCTTGTCAACTGCTTAAATGACATTAAGCACTGGCTCTCTTAAAACTTCCTCCACCTAAACACAGATAAAACTGAATGCATTTTATTTGGTGCACCCGATGACACCAGCAACATCCTTCCCAGTCCCAGTGTTGCTCTTCCCCTCCCCCACTTCAACCTGGTGGTCAGAAATCTTGGAGTGCAGCTTGACTCCAACTTAAAGTTTGATAAACAGATCAGTTATGTTGTCAAGACCAGCTTCTTTCAGCTCCGTCTGCTCTCTAAAGTAAAGTCACTCCTCAGCCGTAGTGATCTGGAGAAAGCCATCCATGCCTTTGTGACCTCGAGACTTGACTTTTATAATCAGAGAGAGTCAGAGAGTCTTTATTGTCATTTGCACCGCATGTGGTACATGTGATGAAAACGAGATTATGTACACGGGGTCCCAGTTACATCCAACAACAAATGCAATAGAAAAACAGTAATAACATCTAGAATTAACTAAGAAAAACATCAACTAGTAATACACTAAGCCTAATATAGTGGGAATAAACAGCAGCACGAACATGAGTTTGTATGAGCAGATGGTCACAGATGAACACAGATAAACACAGCAACAAGAAAACAGATCAGCATCAGCATGATATTTTGCAGTGTTTATTTTTTATTTTATTTTTATTTATTCATGAGTCTAACAGCCTCAGGGTAGAAGCTGTTCCTCAGTCTAGTGGTTCTACACTTGATGCTCCTCAACCTCCGTCCTGAGGGGAGTGGGGCAAAGAGTGAGTGTGCTGGATGAGTGAGGTCTTTCATGATGCAGGTGGCTCTTTTCCTGCATCTGGAGGTGTAAATGTCTGTGATGGTGGGGAGACTGACTCCAACAGACTTCTGTGCAGCCTTCACCACTCTCTGTAGAGCTTTCCTCTCTTCAACTGTGCAGCCTCCATGCCACACGTTGATGCTGGAGCACAGGACGCTCTCCACTGCACACCTGTAGAACGAGGTGAGAACTGGGCTGCTCAGACCAGCACGTCTCAGCCGTCTGAGGAAGTAGAGTCTCTGATGACCTTTCTTGATCAGGCTGGTGGTGTTGTTGCTCCAGCTGAGGTTATCATTCATGTGTACACCCAAGTATTTGTAGCTGGAGACCACTTCCACTGCAGATCCACCTATTTTCAGTGGGGCGTGGGTGTGTTTGTTCCTTCTGAAGTCCACAATCATCTCCTTTGTCTTCTTCACATTCATGTGAAGATTATTCTCTTTGCACCAGCTCTCCAGGTGTTCCACCTCCTGTCTGTAGCTGGACTCATCATTGTTTGTGATGCATCCCACCACCGCTGTATCATCTGCAAACTTAACAATATGACAGCCTGGAAGTGTGGCTGTACAATCATATGTGAGCAGAGTGAACAGAAGGGGGCTCAGCACACATCCCTGAGGAGAGCCAGTGCTGAGGGTTATGGTGGAGGAGGAGAAGTTGTGGATCTTCACGGACTGTGGTCTGTCTGTTAAGAAGTCTAGTACCCAGTTACAAATAGAGGGGCTTAGTCCAAGTGTAGATAGTTTGTCTATCAGAGTTTGGGGGATCATGGTGTTGAAGGCAGATGTGAAGTCCACAAAGAGCAGACGCACGTATGAGTCCTTCTGATCCAGGTGGGTGAGAGCAGTGTGGACCACGGAAGAAATGGCGTCCTCTGTTGATCGGTTCTCACGGTATGCGTATTGATGAGGGTCCTCGTTGATGTTGACGGTTGCCTTGATGTGGGACATGACCAGTTTCTCAAAACATTTAGCGACTATCGGGGTGAGGGCCACTGGTCTATAGTCATTCAGACCAGTCACTGTGGAGCTCTTTGGGACTGGGATGATGGTCGCGGTCTTCAGGCAGGTGGGAACTGACTCCAGTGCAAGTGAGGTGGTGAAGATGTCAGCCAGCACCTCACAGAGCTGGTCCGCACATTCCTTCAGAACTTTCCCTGGGATGTTGTCTGGTCCGGTTGCTTTATGAGGATTAATCTTTCTGAGACTGCCTCTCACTTCTGCTGCGGTCACTCTGAGATGCTCTTCATCTGGTGATGAGGTGAGTCTGGTGCTAGCTGGTCTGTTTGGATCATCAAAACGTGCATAAAACTTATTGAGGGCATCAGGCAGAGATGGGTCCCTGGGGCATTGTTTGTTCTTGCCTTTGTAATCTGTTATGCATTTAATACCCTTCCACATGCTCCGTGGGTCTTGTGAGGTGAACTGTCCCTCGATCCTCTGTGCATACGTGGCCTTGGCCTTCTTAATGCCATCCTTCAGTTCTTTCCTGCTCTTTCTCAGCTCCTCTTTATCTCCTGACTTGAATGCAGTATCCCTGGCTGCTAGCAAGGCGTGAACTTCTTTATTTAACCAGGGTTTCCGGTTCGGGTAGGATTTAACATATTTTTTTATGGATACATTTTCAGAGCATGTACTGATGTAGCCCAGGACTGAGGAAGCATGAATAATGCTTTGTATGTTGGAATTAATCAATCTTCCATCTCCCGTTTACAGCTTGTACAAAACTCTGCCGCCCGCTTTTTGACCAACACACGAAAATATGAACACATCACTCCTGTCCTGTCCTCTTTACACTGGCTCCTGGTTCAGTTCAGGATACAGTTCAAGCTGCTCCTGTTTGTTTTCAAAGCTCTGAATGGACTTGCACCTCTCTACTAGGGGTGGGCCATATCGTCTCGTCTACGATAATACCAGTGGATTTTTTGACACCGGTGAAAAAAATTATATCGCGGCATCCTATGATGACGTCATTTGACTGCGTCACTTTGCGATAACGGTTGTTTTGTGGAGGAACGCGGACCGCGTGAAGCAGCAGACAGCAGCCGGTGTTCCGTGGAGACTGCCTTCATGTGGAGATGCCCTACATTTTGTTAATACGCATGCGCGCGCACACCGCGAGGAGGAGGAACGAGCTAGCATTATCCTCATAGTTGCACTCGTAGCTTCACCGGGCAGCCGGCTTTGTGCGATCAGAGGTCCCTGGAGCTCGCCTCGATGTCGGACTGGAAGCCGAAGACATCGGGGGACAACGAGCTAACTTGGAATAATAAAGCCGACAACCTTTTAGGAGGTGCGTGCAGCTAAACCGGATTGCCCGAGCTGCGGATTCGGGGTGGCTAAATGCTAACAGCTGAACGCGGCGCGCACAGACTGCGGCGTCGGTAAGTTATTAAAACTTTTTCTGTCTCCAACTGTATGAAGTTAGGATACTAACAGTCCTTCCTGTAAAGGGTTTAAACTGCGTGGTGCTACAGAAAGCTGCGAAGCTCAGACGTAACGCAGCGGTGCTAACAACTGGAGCTAACAGCTGGAGCTAACAGCTGGAGCTAACAGGCAAACTGATGACAGAAGCTGCCGCTTAAAGTAAGAAATTATTATTTTTATTTACTGTATGCTCTTTTAAAGTAGTAGTAGTAGTTTCTTTATTTCAGACACAATACAAGATCCATATATGTACATAAAAAGAATAAAACATAAAAGATTAAAAAGATTAAAAAGCCTTCCTATAAAGAAATAAAATAAGAATAAAAAATTAAAAAAGATTTAAAAGCTTTCCTATATAGGCTCATCCGCCAGTGAGTCCTTAAAATAGAAAAATATCTCACAGAGCTCAGTCCAGGGTTGGTCAGTGTAGTGATGATGCAGTTTTCAGAAACAGACAATCTGCACATGCATCTATACATGAGGTTGCGCAGCACCGCTTGGCAGGTAGGCACACCTGCATCAGCAAACATTTTGCTCGCACTGCTCCATCGAAATTAAAATGTGTTAAAGTGTTAGAATAGTCATTACCGCACACCTCAGTGGCGGCTGGTGCGGTATATATATTTTTGCTTGTTAAATATGAATATATTTTTTTGTATTCTGGTGACTGTTTATGAAAAGTCATTTTGAAATTACACATTTGTTTGGTTGATTCAATAAAAGGAGAAAATGTGAAATATCGTCTGATATCGTTATCGGGGTATTTCAAAAAATATATCGTGATATCATTTTTTGGTAATATCGCCCACCCCTACTCTCTACATCTCAGAACTTTTGAAAGTCCATCAGCCCGGCAGAGCTTTACGATCTGCCAGTCAACACCTGCTGGAGGTGCCTCGCTCAAGGTACAAACAATGGGGAGACCGGTCCTTTTCTGTTGCCGGCCCAAAAGCCTGGAACAGTCTCCCCCTTGAGCTGCGTGCCACCTCTGATCTGACTCTGTTCAAAACCAGACTGAAGACCCACTTGTTCAAAAAAGCTTTCAGTGTGTAACTTTTATTACTTTGGTATTTTAGTATGTAGCATTTTTATTTCCATTGCCTCCTTTTATTGCTGTTGTTTTTTATTCTATTTTCACTGATTTATTGTACCGGTTTTTATATTTTCTGTCCTGTTAAGCACCTTGGTCAATGCAAGGCATTGTAGGAAGGTGCTATACAATATAAAGTTTATTATTATTATTATTATTATTATTATTATTATTATTATTATTATTATTGTTGTTGTTCAGCCTGTGCTCTACCTCTGATGATCTCATTCCTAATATTATCCATCCTTGTCACTTCTAAGGAGAACCTCAGCATCTTCATTTCTGCCACTTCAAGTTCTTTCTCCTGTCTTTATGTCAATGTCTCTGTCTCCAGACTGTACAACATAGCTGGTCTCATCCAGTGGTGCAGTCTACATTTTTGTAGCGGGTGTACTGTGCTTAGAAACCAACTGGTTATTATAATGCAATTGTCAATTTATTTTTTATTTTTATGCATATTGAACATTTCCATTTGTTTCTGATGTTTATATTTGAATAAATGCACAACAAACGTTGTACAACAGTTGGCTTTGTATTAAAACATGTTATGTAACGTATAAAACAGTATCAAAGCAAAACATGTTCAAGTATTAAGTAGTAAGTAAATAATTATTTGCTGAATAAGCAAATATAATAAAAAAATGGCTGCATACAGATTGTTACAGAAGGGTTGAATTGCCATTTAACATATCAATGATACATGCCTAATGATATGTCATGTATTGGGCACTTTTAAGTGGGTATGACCTTTACTGACACCCTTTTGTTGCAAATCACTCCTATTCAATGCCATTGAAAAAACACATTTCAATATTGAATCAAAGCCAATTGAATAATTTGTTGTTGTTGTTTTAGCTAAATGTTCCTTTTCTCAGCCCTGTTTTGATTTTTATAAGAAACTGCTCTAGGGATGTACAGTATTGTCATTTTTTTCTCTCTTCTTTCTCTTTGGTGGAGAGTTGTCGGTGTCTACTTTGCACACTGAGCCACCAATGTCTGAAATGCCCTTGTACAACTGAGTGGGCCATCATCACACCCTGGTATGATGTGCAGGCTTTCACAGTGTGCTGTGGGTAAGGTGAGAAAACTGGGAAGTGCTGTGATGTGTTATATCAAGAGTGAGCTCAGACGGCTGCTTTGAGTCCTGAGATGAGAACGAGATGACAGAAGCAACGAAAGTGTTTCACCGCATTAATACGGAAGTTCAGAGGAAAAAACGAATGATGAAAGAGTTAACATTTTACAATAAGAGTTCTGGGTAGTGAGAACGAACAGCGTTTCATGTTTGTGCAACAAGATGTGGACACAAAACAACAAGAATTTTCAGAAGCAGAGCAAGCCTTGTACATCCTAAACCACGGGCTAAATTATGGTTAACATAAGTTGGCAGGGGACCTTTAAGAGTGTCACAATGCTCAGCATTAGCTGTAGAGATTCATGCAGGGTGTGCCAAGGGTCTGAGTATGCTCTTCACTAACCCTTTAGTGCTTTTTTCCCCTTCCTCCTTCAGCAGCAGAGCTTTATTCCAGGAAGGAACATAAAAATAATAATGTTGTATGTTAAGTTTTTAACGACTGGAGTGGTCTTGTTTAAGACTTGACAGACTTGTTGGTGTCATTATAAAAGTGCAATTGTGGCAATAACTAAAGAACACTAAACCCTGAGGAATGGAGTTAAATAAATGGACCAATAACGTCAGCTGAAGTTTCCCTTCTCTCCCCTGTTAATAGGGATGCACCGATCCACATTTCTCACTTCCGATCCGATACCGATACATAACAACTGAGTATCGACCGATACCGATACTTTTCCGATCCGATATCGGTGTTCAAGCATAGGAGGCTGTAATAATTAAGTTCTTGAAGGGAGAGCACGTATGTTGCACAAAACTCGGACTTGTGTGAGGTAAACCCAAAGAAGACACTGAGCCTCACTACAGTAATTCACAAACAAATGGTATACAAGAAGAGGCAGGTCTCTTCCACAGACGTCCTTCTGACTCATGGTGCAAGGAACACTAGTCTAAAATACTGCTAAGCATTATGGGAAATCATCACATTCTACTCCCCATTTTCTAGTCTTATTTTTAATTCTGGCACTATATGAGTTGTAATTCTTGTTGAATTTTATCAACAGATACAGATTTAATCTATAATTGAACACTAATATACCACTAAGTAACAATGTTAAGACAGAAGTCACAGAGTATAATGTAATAATAATAATAATGTCCTTTTTTGTCATCTGTGTATGTTTCCCATATACAGACGAAATTCATCTCTGCATTTAACCCAACCACCACCAGGTGGTGCAGTGAGCAGCCATAGAAAGTGCCCGGGGAGCTGGAGAATTAGGTGTGCACTCATAGACACCCCAAGGTGTGTAGTGGCCGGGGCGCGAACCCGCGTCCTTCGGGTCCCAAGTCGGAAGCCCTGCCACTACACCATCTTGGCTCCTATGGTGAAATATATGTGCTCTCTGACATCTAGAAAGTATCGGAAATATCGGCAGGTTGGTTCCGATACCCGATACTTACATTCTGCTGGTATCGGATACCGATACCGATACTGGATCGGATCTGCCCCATCCCTACCTGTTAATGCTTTATATTCTGACTGTGTCTTTGTAGACCACACACTTTCTGTTTAATTTCAGCCATTCTTTTTTAATCACCTTCTCAGCAGTTTGAATGCAAATACATTCAATGTATTTTTTATTTATTTATTTTTTAATCAAGGGTACATGTTTGTGGAGCTACTAATATATGATGAAAAAGGATATTTGGAACAAGTTCACATTGATTAAACAGTCTTTCACTCCGAGACAATTATGTTTTCTTAGAGTAAGTAAATGTGATGCTTGCACGGTTCATTGGCTCACAAAGTCAAAGGAAACCGTCTTCCCCTGGAGAGAGAAAGAGAAAAAGACAGAGCGGGAAAAGCTTGGGAATACAGCTGGGACTGTAGAAAACAGATAGGAACAATAAGAAAACAGGAAAAAAAGTATGGCTTGAGATAAAATCCTCTTGTTTGTAGTCACAATGCAGAGCCACATATTTTACTTTTCTGCTCTGATGTGAAATGATGGAGCCTAGACTACTGACAAGCAGGTCTGCACACTCCCTCGCTATAAATTACACCAAGAGGAGCTGTAAAAAAAAAAAATCCATAAAGCTCATCATATATTTGTGATGCAAATCTGAAACATTAAACGTGCCCATTTGAGTGCGCACGTTCTGCGTGGTGCCATAAGAAACCCCCTGGGGCCTTTTCAGGTTAAGTTGTTTGACTCTCTGTGAATAGAAAATAAGCAATGCCTCACATGGACACACTGGTTGTCCCACTGTGGGTTTTAGAACAAAACACCCACACTACATTCAGTTCCTTTCAGTAATCAGCGCAGTCTCGTTTGACCCATTTAGTGAAACATTATATGCTTACACAGCTGGGGTGATTTCAGCCCGTTTTGCCCTCCTCTGCTATTTCCACCCAAGCAAACTACTAGGGATGGGGCAGATCCGATCCAGTATCGGTATCGGTATCCGATACCAGCATATTTTAAGTATCGGATATCGGATCCAACCTACCGATATTTCCGATCCAGCTTCAAAGAGCACATGTGTTCCATCATATTCTGTGACTGCCGTCTTAACATTGTGTGAGTTAAAACCAATGAAGACCCTCTTGAGCCTTACAACAAGAAACACACAAACTTTAACAGCACACAAGAGGCAAGTCTATAGACAAAATCCACTCCCCTTAACCACTAAGGGAGTGGATTTTGTTGTCTTTCCCATCATGCTTAGCGGTTTTTTAGTTTTCCAGATGCACCTAAAGCTGGAAAACTAAAAAACTGCTAAGCATTATGGGAAAGACAACAAAATCCACTCCCTTAGTGGTTAAGGGGAGTGGATTTTGTTGTCTTTCCCATCATGCTTAGCGTTTTTTTAGTTTTTCCAGCTGAACCATGAGTGAGAAGGACATGTGTGTGGTATAGACTTGCCTCTTGTGTGCTGTTAAAGTTTGTGAGTTTCCTGTTATAAGGCTCAAGAGTGTCTTCATTGGGTTTATCTCACACAATGTTAAAATGAATAGTCTCAGTACAAAAATTTCTTTAAACAGATTCACATACCTGAACAGTATCGGATCGGAAAAGTATCGGTATCGGCCGATACCCAGCTCTTAAGTATCGGTATCGGATCGGAAGTGAGAAATGTGGATCGGTGCATCCCTACAAACTACCCTGATGAGAAATTCATGGTACTGATGAAAAGGCAGTAAAAAGAACTATGAAGCCTTCAGAACAGCATAGACACTACTGTACATCACTGCTGTTTTCCTAGTGGGGGGGATGCCGGAGCCTTGGTTTGCAGTGCAGCAGCTGCAACAGCAGGCTGTGTCTGATCTGTGTGACCCCAGAGAGGGGTCCAAAGACCTGGCTGCTTGTAGAGAATACAGATCAACCGCCTACATCTAATGAACCCTGCCCTTTCCACTCATTACTGCTCACATTCACTTTCCAGAGGTGGCGGGGATGCTCCATGCACCTCCCATTCAACATACTTAGTGAGAATGTGGATGGTGGCTGATGCAAAGAGAAGAAAATTATTTTTTTCTTGTAATCAGGTTATTCCACTGCTTTAGGGTGTAGATTTTTTGAGCATTTCTTTTTATGTAAGAGTAATTGTAAGCTGCTGTAATGGCTTGCTAGATGAGTAACATGATGGTAGATGTATTAACTTAATGTGTATTTTTATTATCTAGAAGCAGTAGATATAGTTTTCTACATCATGTTCTTATTACCTGATTAAAATCGAACCCTTTGTGGAACGTGTGTGGAACAAAGACAGCGTTTAACAGAAACTGAATTTGAAACATGTTAAAAACATGCAACAGATTCATTTTATTTTGACAGCCATACAACTATATGGGTACTACAGCACTTAAGTACAGGTTTGATCTACCTGTAATAAATGATGTAAGTGATTGACAATCAACTTGGAACACATAAAAAATAAAACAATAAGCATAGTACAGTATAGGTGGATCATTCAGTAGAGCTACTGCCTCAGTGCGAAGGTCAGCAGATCAAAACCCAGTCAGGGTGCCTTTCTAGGTGCAGTATGCATGTTCTGTCTGTGCATGTATGGGTTTTCTCTGGGTAATTGGGTTTCTTTCCACAGACCAAAAACATGCATGTTACTCTAACAGGTAACTAAATTGTTCCTATGAGTGAGAGAGTGAATGGTTATTTGTCTCGTTTGTCTCTATGTGACCCTGTGATGGACTGGAGACCGGTTTAGGGTGTACCCCCACCTTTCACACAGTGACTGCTGGATATGCTATAGGCACCAATGACCCCAATTACAGTAATACTTTGTAAAAAAAAAAAAAAAAAAAAAGGAAGAAGCGAGTAAATATGATGGATGGATGGTTAGAGACAGTGATTTCTTTCTTTTCAATTCATGAGTGGTAAAAATCTGCTTTCACGTAATCACCTTCACTCACAGAATGGGAGTTTAGTGGCTTGCCCAAAGGACACTGACGTGCAGAGGGGAAGGAAGCCAGGATCACACTGCCAAGCTTCTGATTAACAGACTGCCCTCTCACTGAGCCTCTCACTGTCATCAAGCAGAGCTGAACTCATTTCAACAAACAAACCTCAGTTGGTGCACTGATTGTTTGTGAGCGCAATCCAGTGGTCAGGAGTAACAGTGGGCCGGAGCTCAACATGCTTCAAATTCCTCTTTATCATCTCAAAATCGACCCTTCATCCTTTACATATTCAGTCATTAGTACACAGTTAAGCCAAATGTTTTACACTCATTGTATAAAACTTAGCAGATTCATCGAGTCATGTCCCATCCTTTATATACTTTTTAAAATTTAAAGATTTAAAAGGAGATATATCTTTTGTTATTGTTTAAAGCAGTCCAGAGCAGAAACACTTTAAGCTTTCTAAATGTTTTTACTTAATAATACTTTTGACAAAAAAAGGCAGATATTTAAAAAAAAAAATTTTGAGGAGTCTACACAAAAACGGTATGTCTGGTGCAAGTCTGAAGGTAATTGGACACATTGTAGATTAACCCTGTGCAGCATACATGAGTGAATGGAGGAAGAATGCTGACACTTGCACTCGCTGAAGCAGGGCATCAGCAGGTCAGTTTACTGACCAGCAACAGATTAATAAATGTATTCACCCTTTAATAATCAAAAATCAGTCACTGAAGTGAAATCCGTTCATTACAGGGAACTCGTAACACAACAAATGAATGTTCATCCAAAAGAGGAGAATCTGTCTTTGAATTTTATTACAAATCTGCATAAGAATAATCAACAACAATAAACCAATTGATCAACACAAATGATTAAAGGATAATAATTTGGAGAATAACAAAAAAATAAACTGTCTAAACAATAATTAATCAGTCAGGGATTAATTCTCTTTTGTTTAGGGCAGTTAATTCTTTGAGCAGGAATTATTTAGGCTCTTATACCTGTACATATTTAGACAAAGTTTAGCTTTTTGATAAATAGATTACTTTAAAATTTGTTTGAAATATGTTATTTAATGTGACCAGATTAAGTCATTTGTTATCACTGCAAGCCAGAAAATGATTTGTCAAGTTGCTTCAGCTGAAATAACCAGACCCAAGGTTGCATTCATGTCCCCAGGTCTCCGCTCCGTACCAGGTCAGTGCTGAGGGCTCGAGTTTACTTGTTTTTCTTGGGTTTTGCTGGTGGATCAGATCAGGATCCACCACGAGGAGAGGACTAACCAGGCCAGACACTGCCCATGGTAGCCAAAAGTCACTTCAAAGGTCTGACGAGAATTAGGCAACCTTCTTGCAGTGAGAAAAACATTTTATCCTCTGTAGTTACTGGTACTCTACTTTGCTTCTAACAAAAAAAGGTACTGAGCAAACTTGTTGTTCGTTTTGCTCAGGAATCAACGAGACAACATCAGATGAATATACTTTATCCGGATGGGAAACAGACAAACTGAAAAGTGTCACACAAAGAAATCTTGAACTCTCAGCTCTCAGAAGAGTTTTGGGGGACTCAAATATTATGACTCCCTTCTGACGTAAACAGGTTCTGACTCAAAAACACTTGCACACATGTCTATTTTCTGACAAACAGAGAAAGTCTGATGAAACACATTATACTACCGTATTTTCCGGCATATAAGTTGCTCCGGAGAATGTTGCATCAGTGGAAAAAAAAAGCACCATGAACGGGAAAAAACATATATAAGATGCTTTGGTGTATAAGTCACATTGTACAGTATATGCATCACTGCTTAACTGTTGCATTTATTATGTGTGTATTTAATGGTCAAAGTTGCTTCATTTCACCTGGGCGTCACTGCGCCATCCATCCATTTGTCCATCCATTGCAGCCGGAGCCGCTAGCTCTCCAGCATTCCTCCGCCTGCACCAGCTGAGTGAAGCGAACGTGCACTGGAGGACTCCATGATGCAGCTCTTAGAAATGTAAAGTTTCAGTCAAAAATTGCATTATAAACATGAAAAAAAAAATATATATCGCAGGACTGACAAATCTGTGCAAAAAAAAAACTGTGACACACGTGTATGCCAGAAAATACTGTACAATTTCACATGATTTCATTATAATGATTGCACACAATAATCAACATTATTCATATTCACACCTGTCATAATCAAATAAAACAAACTTCATTATTGATTTGTTTTTCTTTCTTAAAAGCATAAAAGAAAAAAGTAAACATTAGTCAGACTGTAGCTGACTCTGAGTCGAAGGACAGTCATTGTGTGAAAACATCAGACATTATTAAAGTTAAAAGTAACTTTAAAGAAAACAGTTGAGGATGAATCTGGTAGACAACCTAAAGGTCAGAGGTCATAGCCAGGGGAGCGTATCTTTATGGTACACCTGCACAAAAACATGAGCAGAAATGAATTTACGTGAAAATGAGTTATTTTATGTCCTCGAGACATTCTTGTTAACCTGTTCCAGAGACCGCAACATTTTGATAAGAAATGTGAATGTAAGCCTATAGTGTTGACATTTTTTTTCAGTACTTTTTGGACAAATTCAGTTTTCATTTGTTCTATTTGTACTTCCAGTCACAGCCTGGGTAGTCAAGAATCTTATTTTTTATTTTATTTTTTGTTCTAACTGGTTTATACAGTATCCTGGCAGGTTTAAATAGAAAAAAAAGATGCTAAAGCACAGCAACCTTATGTCTGTAGCAGTGAATTTATTCTGTATTCAGGCTATCCAGCTGTGCAAACTCAAACAAAGCCCACTTCATCATAATGAAGCTCTGTCACAGTGGATTGAAGGCCTTTGTAATGAATAATTATGGCGTGGCAAAAGAACATGGCAGAATACAAAACACAGAATGTGTGTGGGAGGGGTAGCTGTTAAGTAAGCAGGTGTGTGCCCAGGATTACACATCTGGAGAGATGCCAGCATCGTCTAAATGAAAAGATTTGAAATAATCTTGTGCATGTTCAGGTTCACAATCACAAACTGTTTTGTAGAATGCCTAAAAAGGCTAAGAGAGTTTGTTTTCGAGGAACATGAACTTTTTTTTTCTGATGTAGCTCCACCTTTGGGGCATTTTGGTAATTATGCTACAAAGAGATTAATTAGAGAGGGCAGATGCACCACGTGCGCATGCTGCCTAGCCTGTACAGAAAACACACAACACAAGCACATGAGGGCTTCACACAGCTCTCTGGTGTCCTTGCTGCAAGCCATGTGTCCTGTGCTGCTGGTCACAGAGGTGGGAGCAACAAGCCGTGAAGCACCGACTTCCAGCTCAATAGATCTACTGGCCCCTGACATCCCCCTCTGGCCTTGGTAGTAACTAACTACATCTGGACAGACGGATGGCTCAGCAAAGTTAAAAAAAGAATAAGGACCTAGCAAAATACCTTTGAACTGCAGGTCATGTCCCAACTATAAAGAGAACATTTTACAAATGTCCTAAAAACAGAACTTATTTCTAGTCATTCAGATTTGATTGTTCTACATAATCAGAATTAAGGAACAACAATTCTGTTTATACCAGAAATAAAGGTTGTTTTTATTTGCTTCAAAGGTCATGAAAAATGTTGTTGTTTTCTGTATAATATTATTATTTTAGTTCAAATCTAATTACGATTTTTCAAATGTAATTGCGTTTTTTTCCAAATGTAATTCCGGTCACTTCTGCTTTGGTCACTCACTTGGGCCAATTCTGCTTCAGCTACTTTCGATTCGGCCACTTCCGCATTGGCTTAATTTATATTTGTTTTTTCAAATGTAATTCCGTTTTATTTTTTTCAAATGTAATTCCGTTTTTTCAAATGTAAATCTGTTTATTTTTTAAACGTATTTGATGGAGATGTTCAACATTTATCATCTAAAACTAATTACTCTGAACAATAATTCTTACCCAGCTCACTTTAATATAATGTTCTCTGTTCACATTCAAACAATTAATTTGAGATACAAACAGTGTTGGTCCTTGAGGAAGAACAGACAAACTTCTTTGTTTGTTCATGGTACAATGTTTTGATTAGATGTTCCTGCCTCATGCAGAACCCTGACTGCAGTTTATCTATCTGTATGTTGTCAGAGATTTGTGTAACTTGTCAACTCCTCCTCCTACTTGTATAAATGGTTTGTGATTGCTGCACAATTCGGATTTGTGCAAGAATGTGTTCATGAGACCAACCAAGTTTCAGAAGTACATTAAAAAGCCTAATCCCCTTTGCAAAGTTTCCATGATTCTGTCTAACTCATTTCTCTTGTTTATCTTGTGTGGTTTTTATTAAGGTAACAGGTGTCTAAACACCTATCATAATTGGTGCCGAAACTACCCGGGTGTTTCCTCATATCCGCTCCTGGTGAACGTCAAACAGGACACGCTGCACAGAAGCCCGTGCACGGCCTGCGACAAAGCCCGGGGGGGTTTGCCTCACCTGGCCAGCGTTTTAGGTCCTTTGAAATCATCAGGAACGGCTTGACGGACATCCCTATCACACCACACAGACTAACAAGACGTGAGTAACAGATTTTTTTATTTATTATTTTTGCTGATACGTCGTATGAATATGGTTTGAACTGTCTCGATGCTTGGCCTTGAAATTTGGAGTGAGGTTCTGTTTTTCAAAAACTAGGCGAACTTTTGCGCACGTCGCTAGTTGACAGAACCAAGATCTTTTGATATTAAAGCGAGGGCGGTCAAAATTACGCTGAGATCATACTGTACGTTTGTGAAGCTGACCGCCAGACCTTATATTGGACACTGAAGGCCCAGCTGGACGAGAAGGGATAATAAGGCGTTTATCTTTTTATATCGCGTCGTGTATTTGTTTAAAAAATCTGACATTTTTAGTCCTTTTGTACGTTTGTGAACATTCCTGCTACTCTGACTTTTTCTCTCTCCCACTCTCCTCTGTTGTGTGCTTCCTGCTCCAGGCTCCTGTGAGTGTGTGTGTGAGTGTGTGTGTGTGTGTGGGCACACTCGGCGCCCCTCTGAACATCTCTTATCTGTTTTCTGTGGGCCTTCTCTGGCCCCCACCCGTGCTTAACCTTCGCCAAGTCTACTTCTCTGTGTGATTGTTTTGTTTTACTGTAGCCTGTCTTTTGAGAGTGAATAAGCATAGTACCTTTGTTTCTTTTAAGCGCTTGTGTGAATTTGGTACCTGTGTGTGGTATGTAAGGAGAACCAGCTCATGTTTTACATGTGAATCTCTGTACATGTGTATGTATGAGACGAGGTTTGTTTGACGTGAGTGTTTGAGGAGTATAAGAAACACAACCACATTCTCTGGTTTGTTTTCAAGGACTCCTATTTGAAAATTGAGTGTAAGTGACCTCACTGGATCTAAACATTTCCAGTTTTAAAATTAATTTGCGCACGTATATTAATAAGTACACAAAGAGTTTGTCATACCTAGCAATAATGGGAAATTATATAAGTAGATCAACTCCAAACACAGATACCAAAGATACTAAATTCATGGTTGCAGCTGAGGGCGTCATAAATGTGGCTGAGGATCCAGAAGCATGGATCACAGATATGCTAGGAATCATACATTCTTATCATCTAAATGGCCATGAAACGGGGGAAGCGGCTAAATTGTCGTTGGGAAAGAACTGGGCCAGAGTGCGGGGTGATTACACAGGCAGAGATAATGACAACAATCCGTACCCTTATCCTCAAACAAACCAACAGTTAACAGGTGGCTATTTAGCACAGTGGTCAGCTCTTTGTGCACGTGTGAGAGAGGCCTTTAAAAGACGTGCTGATTATGCAGCCCTCTCAGCTGTGAAACAAAAACCTGATGAGGAGGTGACTGACTTTAAAATCAGATACGAGAAGGAATTCAAAGTTCACTGCGGTATTATTCCAGCCGAAAATGATGACTCAGCTTTTCAACAACAGCTGAAAAATGGCCTGTTACAATCTTTTCGTCCTGAGATTTCTAAATGGGTGAGAAAACATCTGATAGAGGTCGACACATGTTCCGTGACTGTCTTAATGCAGTGGGCGCGTCACGCAGAAAAAATTATAAAAAACAGAAAAGCCGGAAATAACGCTGATAACAAGACGAATGTGTTCCTTAGTGATGACTCAGACGTATTTTACAGCGGCCCTTCGAGAAAAAATAACAGACGGGGTCGCATGAGAGCGAGACATAATGATTTTAACACATTCAGGCAGCCACATCCAGAAAGCTGCTATTCGTGCGGGAAATTGGGGCATTTTTCGCGAGACTGTTACAAAAACTCCCAAGGGAGGGGAAGGGGCGCTCACAGAGGGCAGTTTCCAGCTGCTCCTAGTCACTATCAAAACAGAGGGTTTAATAAAAATTTCTCAGGTGCTCCAAACCACCCTCAAAACGGGGGGTTTAATGGAGATTTATCAGCTGCTCCACCGCACCGTCAAAACAGAGGTTTCAGTGCATGACTAGATGAAAGTGCAGCCAGCTCTGACTTTTCCAAAGGTCAAGAGTTAGTAAACATATGCTCAGCATGGAACTTATTGAGCTCACTGAAGGAGAAGCCTTATGTGACGTTGCGGGTGAACACGACCCCTGTTGATTTTTTGTGTGATACAGGTGCGTGCAAGACAGTTTTGAAAACCAGCATTCCTGGTCCGAAACCATCACAAAACTCTCTCGCTGGTGCAACAGTTCTCCTGCCTGAAAAACAAAAACATTTTTACGAACTGGACACAATCCCACAATCCCCCACATAAGCAGGTGTAATTAGAAAGTGTCCTGAATATCCCTGCAATACTCCTATTTTTCCTGTTCAAAAGGCCAACAGGGAGGATTGGAGACTTGTCCAGGATCTGAGGGCTGTGAACGAGGCGATACAATCAATCGCCCCAAACGTTCCAGACCCCCACACTCTGCTGAACTCTTTAAATCCAGACAACAAATATTTTACAGTGATTGATCTCAGTAATGCATTCTTCAGCATACCCATTCACACTGACTCACAGTTCTGGTTCGCGTTTACTTTTGAAAAAACAAGATTTACGTTCACTCGGCTCCCGCAGGGCCTCACATATAGCCCCACAATATTTACACAAGCCATCATGTCATGCTTGTCTGACCTTGTGTTGAGTGAAGGTAGTCAGTTGTTGGTTTACGTGGATGACATTTTAGTCGGATCACCAACAGAAGAAGCATGCAGACGTGACTCAATCACACTGCTGAAACATTTAGCACAAACAGGTAACAAAGTGAGCAGATCTAAGATACAGTGGGTACAGACTGAAATCAGTTATTTGGGACATACACTATCAGCTGATGGAAAACAGATACAGCAGAAAAGAAAACAGGCCATTGCTGACGCACCGAGGCCTGAAACAAAAAAACAAATGATGAGTTTTCTTGGTCTCAGTAATTTTTGTAGATATTATATCCCACATTACGCCGAGCTGACACAACCTTTGCTCTGTTTGATCTATGACACTCCTATGACCTTGACAGACAAAATCACTTGGACTGAGCCCACGAAGCAAGCCTTCTTAACATTGAAGCAGAAACTCATTCAAACAACTTCTTTGACTCTGCCTGACTATTCAAAACGTTTTACACTGACTGTTGATTGTAGAAACAGCTTTATGACATCAGTTCTTCTGCAAAAGCATGGAGACAAAATGAAACCTCTTGGTTTTTACTCAAAGAAATTAGACTCTGTGGCATTAGCTTTACCACCGTGCGTTCAAGCAGTTTGTGCTGCTGCAATGGCTGTGCAGATCACAGCTGACTTGATCTTGTTTCATGAGACAGACCTCCTTGTACCTCATGCCGTGGACGTGTTGTTGCTGCAGAGCAAAATGAACATCCTGTCCCCAGCTCGCCACCTCTCCTACACTGCACTTTTGTTATCACAGAGCCACATAAACATCAAACGTTGTAATGTCTTAAACCCAGCAACATTTCTTCCACTCCCAGATGACGGAACACCTCACAGCTGTTTAGAAATCACTGAACAGGTTCATTTGCCCAGATCTGATTTAACTGACACACCTCTGACTGACGGGTTAGTTTGGTTTGTGGACGGATCATGTTTCAGGACTGACACTGGAAAAACTCAGACTGGTTATGCAATTGTCCAGCTCCCTGACGTTATCATAGAAGCAAAGCAGCTGTCCCACCATCACTCAGCTCAGGCTGCAGAAATAATTGCACTCACACGCGCATGCCAGCTGGCTGAAAGACAAAGTGTTACTGTTTACACGGACAGCCAGTACGCCTTCTCAACTCTGTTTTACTTTGCCAAGCAATGGGAAAACAGGGGTATGTTGACATCTAGTGGGAAACCTGTGACACATGCAAAACTTTTGACAGAACTTTTAAATTCCATCCACAAACCAAACAACATTTCTGTTTGCAAATGCATTGCTCACACCAGAAACACAGACTTTGTTTCAAATGGTAACAGATTTGCTGATTTTGTAGCTAAAGAAGCTGCTAAGGGAATTTATGGCTCATGTTTTTTGATGAGCTCACTGAATGAAGACATGATTAATAAATCAGTTCTTTTGGATATGCAAAAAGCTGCACCAAAACAGGAAAAACAGATGTGGGAGGCTCGAAATGCCCAGCAAAATCATGATGAGAACGGTTTATATCATATAAATAATAAACCAGTTCTACCAAAATCTCTGTTCAAAGCTGCAGCAATTGTAGCTCATGGGCTGTGCCATGTTTCAAGTGCTGGGATGATTGACATGATTCAAAGACATTTTACCACTTTTGGCCTTGATTCATTTTTGAAAGGTTTTTGTAAAGCTTGTCTTGTTTGCATCAGACACAACTCACAGGGTAATTTGAGACCTAAAAGGGGCTCTTTTCCAACACCTAATTACCCATTTCAAAGAATGTACATGGACTTCATTGAATTGTCACCTAGTGGTCAATACAAATACTGTCTTGTAATGATTGATTCTTTTTCAAGATGGGTGGAAATAACTCCAAGTAAACATGCAGACGCTCTCACAGTTGCTAAAGCCATTTGTAAAGATATTATTCCTGTACACGGGATCCCAGAAACGATATACAGTGATAATGGACCTCATTTCGTTAATCAGGTCATACGTGACATGGCTATGCACCTAGGCTTGACTTTAAAAAATCATTGTGCCTATCATCCCCAAAGCGCCGGACTGGTCGAACGAACAAACGGTACAATCAAATCCAGGTTAAGAAAAACCATGGACACCACAAAACGTCCATGGCCAGAGTGCCTAGACATTGTGAAATTGTACATGAGAATCACTCCAACAACTAATGGTCTGACCCCTTTTGAGATAATTCATGGCAGACCATACCGAATGCCTCTTTTCTCACCAGATCTGCAAAAAGCAGATGAAGAACAGACTTTAGCAGATTACATGATAAAAACACTTAAAGAAAAGGAAGTGTCAAAGACAATTTTACTGCCTTCTGATTCTCTGTTTCCCCAGGAAGAAACGACAGCAGTGACACCGGGTGACTGGGTCTTCATCCGAGTGGTCAAACGAAAATCTTGGGCGTGTCCACGTTGGGAAGGACCGTATCAAGTACTGTTGAGTACACCAACTGCTGTCAAAATCGCCGAAAGATCTTCCTGGATCCATCTCAGTCACTGCAAGCTGCATAAGGTACTGGACTCTTAGGTCATTAGAACAGTGGTGGATGACTGGCTACAAAGGGGGCGCGGCAATTTAGAGCGCGTCATCTCAAACCCAGTGAAGAAACCAACGACCCTGTTCTGTTAGGACTATTTTGAGATCAGTAATTCTGTAAGCTGAGCAGCAATGGGGGCTCCACATGCCAGGTGGACTCTCTACTGCATTGTGACTGCAGCATGGCACATAGCCAATAGTGACCTCAACAACCTGCTGAAAGCTGATTCAGAACACCCACATGACTACAGCACCAACTTGTGGTGGCAACTAATGAACAAAACAGCCTATGAAGGTGAAGCTACTAACTGTTATGTCTGTGCCCATCTGCCTTATGCCACCCAAAACTCAGGCCTCCGACCAGCAGCTGTGTCCACAGCTCAACAAGCGTGTCTGTATGGTCTGAGCACCCACGCAGGAACAGGCAGCTGGGCTAAACGAGACTACTCAGTGCCACTGTCCAACGAGGTAAAGAACACCCACACAGACCTAGACAGACGTTTGGCCATGGCTTCTATGGGATACGACTTTGCTTCAAACTGCAGTATCACCTCAGACGTGATGCCCCTACCCCAGATGTCGATAAAACTACCTGAACTGATCACGGTGTCCCATTTGTCAGTTGGAGCTCTGGGATACTGTGTTTACAACAACGGAACCACTCCAGTGGGCCTGGTACCCTGGAACTTATGTGACAAAGTGTATTCTTTCTGTGATATAACAAGAAAAAAGAATGCACCGAACTACATCCACTGTGTTTTCTGCAGAGCAGGGCGGCCATATGCAAAGGCCAACTGTTCAAAGTTTGAAGATGTCACAGACTGCACGCAACTCCTTGAACAAAGAACCTTCAATGTCAGCCTGCAAACGAGAGGACGTCAGAAGATCACCCACTGCAGCTTGTCAGTACCAGGTGACAAAGGCTCTCGTGTATTAACTGACTGGTATTTCTTGTGTGGTCACAGAGCCTACACTGCACTACCACCTGATTGGGGGGGCCTTTGTGCTTTGGTCCCCCTATCCAACCCAATGTTCGTACTGAGGAAAGCGCTGATACCCTCAGCCCACCGGACAAGACGGTCCCCAATGCCTGAGGTAAAAAGATGGGGAGGGCTTACCACTACCACCGGCGTTCCATGGGAATTTAGGATCTGGAATGGAGGAGAGAAATTCTTCCAAGGACTCTTCCCATTTGTGGGAGTCGGTGAGGTACGAGATCACGTTGAAGTCAACAGATATGCCCTCCTCCGTCTTATCAACGACACCTATCATTTGGCAAATGGGACCCTGAGCGAACTGAGCGGACTGAAACAGATGATCTTGCAGAATCGTGTTGTCCTTGATTTGTTGACAGCATCACAAGGCGGCGTATGTAAAATCATTGGAGAAACATGCTGCACCTACATCCCAGATGAAACAGGAACAGGAGGAGACATCCATGATGCTTTACATGATCTGAGTGATCTCAAGAACTATGTTGAAAGTGGGACTAGAGGAGCAAACCCTGTAGATCTTTGGTCATGGTTCATCTCTGGACCATGGTGGCATCTCCTTTTGAAGATCTGCACTCCTCTTCTAACGGTGTTGTTCCTGTTCTGCATTCTCTTCTCCTGTGTGATACCACTTTTAAAGAAAATGATGATGAAAGCTTTCACAGGTGTTCTGATCAGCTTGCACCAAACTCGTCTGGAACAAAATGAAGACGATTTCACTCCTCTGAAAGATGAGTGTTAATTAGCCAAAAAGAAAATACTGAGTGATTCTGTGTGCTGAAAAATTTCACAAATGTCTGGTACTAAGATAATGTTAGTTTTTCTAGGCTATATTTTAAAATCAAAGTAATTTCAAGCCAAACTTTTAATCATTTTATTTGCTTATTTTAATCCTGTTTTGGTTTTAATCAGCCACTGAAAGGGTACAGAAATTTGAACTGAAATCTTTTATTCACTTTATTTTATTTTTATGTGTCCATAAAGGACCTCTTTATTTGCTGTGTTTTTAATTGTTTCCCACATCTTTAACAAACATACTGAGTTCTTATTATTGCTTTTCCTACATCTCTGAATATGTATTAGTTCTTTTATTTTGACACAAGTCAAATATATTATTTGTTTAATACAAATCAAATAGATTAGTTCTTTTTATTTGTTTAACACCAATTAAATAGATTAGTTTTTAACATATATATACTTCTTTTAAATAATAAAAAAGGGGTTTATTTCTTTGGAAAAACTTTTAGTTTTTGAGATTAAATAGATGGATCCCCTCTGGAATTTATTATTCCTCTTAAAACTTTAAAAAGAGCCATGAAATAAGACCATATTAACTAATAATAATAATAATAATAATTAATTGAATTTATACCGCACTTTTCATTAATAAAAATCTCAAAGTGCTACAACAAATAAAACAAGTGATAAAATCAAGTAAAATCAAACGACAAAGTTCTCCTCAAATCTTTATTCCTCACAAACATTGAAATGAGTCATGCAATATGACAATCATCACCACAGAGTTCTCCAAAACTTTAAATCTCTCAAACCATCCTAAGAAGGTGATGCTGAGTTGTCAGGACGTTACTGTATGGGCAACAGGACGGTCGGTTTTCCATACCACTCACATAATTGATAATGATCAGTTTATATGATAAGAGGATGGAATGATGGAGATGTTCAACATTTATCATCTAAAACTAATTACTCTGAACAATAATTCTTACCCAGCTCACTTTAATATAATGTTCTCTGTTCACATTCAAACAATTAATTTGAGATACAAACAGTGTTGGTCCTTGAGGAAGAACAGACAAACTTCTTTGTTTGTTCATGGTACAATGTTTTGATTAGATGTTCCTGCCTCATGCAGAACCCTGACTGCAGTTTATCTATCTGTATGTTGTCAGAGATTTGTGTAACTTGTCAACTCCTCCTCCTACTTGTATAAATGGTTTGTGATTGCTGCACAATTCGGATTTGTGCAAGAATGTGTTCATGAGACCAACCAAGTTTCAGAAGTACATTAAAAAGCCTAATCCCCTTTGCAAAGTTTCCATGATTCTGTCTAACTCATTTCTCTTGTTTATCTTGTGTGGTTTTTATTAAGGTAACAGGTGTCTAAACACCTATCAGTATTTCTGTTGTTTTTTTTTTCAAATATAATTTAGTTTTTCAAATGTAATTCAGTTATTTCAAACATACTGTATTTCTGTTTTTTTATAGTAAAATGAAATTCTGTTTTTTCAAATGTAATAATCAAAAAGGTGTTCAATACAAGATCAACTGGACTTTATTTGTTGCAGAAAACGTTTCGACTCCTATCCAGGAGGCTTTTTCAATTCACTGAAACAAACTGAGAGTTTGGAGTTATAACAGAAACACGCACCATCATATGTAAATTGCAAGCTGAGGTAACACATACATGTAAATTGACAGATCACACCTTAACAGTTCCCTTGAGGTCTCTGACAGAAGACACAGAAGACAGTTGATCTTGTATTGAACGCCTTTTTGATTTTATCATGTCCTGGACGACTGAGAATCTTCACCAGCATATGTTTCAAATGTAATTCTTTTTTTTTTTTTTTTTACCCCAAATGAAATTCCGTTTTTTTTTTTTTTTCAAATGTTGTTCATTTACACCTCAGGTCCACCGTATACTCAAGATCAAACAGTTATTTTGCCATATTTCCATGGTTTGTGGCTCTCAAAACTGTCCAAACCACTGTGTGGATCAGAAATGTGTGTTGTTGAAAACAGAGACTTTTCATTTTAAATTTAAGTCTGATCTCCCACATTATATTGGCTGGAACACGTCTGTACAAATCTGATCTAAGTCACAGTTTAAACCTCATCTGAATGCAACATTTGTATTAGGTTTTGTTTTGATTTTTCAAAAAAAAAAAAAAATTATTTGATCATAACTTGCATTTACCAAATGATCGAAGGACAGTTTTAAACAAGGCATAAGTGACAAAATGAGGTATTTTTTGGTTGGCTTTTTTAGAAAAATAATTCTATAGCAGAAAAAAAACTCTTTGTTGTTCTGTGTAGAAAATGTTAAGATGTTCAGTTCAAGTAGGCTTTATTGTCATCATTTCACCACATGTGGTACATAAGGTGGAATTAAATTATGCACACAGGGACCCAGTTACATCCAACAATACCAAAAATGTAAAGTGTAAAAAGAAACAATAAATAAGGATCTAGGATATCAACTAAGATCCTTATTTACTGTTTCTTTTTGACTTTATATTTTTGCTTAAATGTTAAGCTTTAAATTAGCATACAGTAGTTGTAGGAAAATTAATTACATAAATGTAGTACGTAACATTTAAGTTGGGACTGCATGCACAAAAATCTTAATGCATAACTATTTATACAGTTATGTTTTTAGAGCCCAAATAGTGTCATTAAAACTATGAAAACATGCAGTTAGTTAATGTATCCTCTTCTATAGGACATGTGGCTAACAGGCTCGTTTCCAGCGTTAAGGTTGCAGCTTGTTTTACACACAAACCTGACATAAAATAAGGATGGCTTGCAGTGATTTGAAAAGAGTGGGTGGCTTTAGCATGAGCAAGTCTAATTAAAAGGCTCTGTTAGATGAATAAATATCCAGTAAAATGAAAATATATCTTGTTTTGGGAATGAGGCAAATCCCAACTTTCCAAGATACTCAGAAGCAAGATTAAGCTAATGCACTTGATCAATAAATAATACAGATAAATGCGGACATGTTCCTGTTTTTAGCATCTCACAGCATTTTATAATGTAGCATGTTTTTTAATTTTGTTTTATATAAACTCTTTTATATACTTTTGCTTTCATATGAATGTTGTGTGTATCTCATTTATGTTTTTTGTTTAAAACAGGTCTCTCTTAAATGAGTTCTCGTGACTCATAAAACTAACCTGTATAAATAAAGGTTGAATGAATGAATACAAAATGGGTTTAAATTTTACAACATGAGCACATAACCATTGGTTTTCACCTCACTTTTCTCAACATCTAACATCTTTATGATAGACTTCTTCCAGACAGATTTTTTTGACAACTTTTAGGTTATTTAAATTAAATGAATATATATTTTATCATAATAAAAATGTTAACTCCCACCGATTGCAGTGAGACTGCTTTTAATAGTGTATGAAATATGATGATGATGATGAAGAAGGGCAATAACCTTTTATCAACTTACCCCTTATTTGAGCTCTTGCTAAAACAGGAGAAACAACATGGATGTTATTTGAAATGGACACTGAATCGAACACCGAAGAAGCAGGACGAAAGAATGGATGGATGGATGGATGAATGGGTGGATGAATAAAAAATCCTATTAAAAACACAAGTTGTCTCATGTAGTCAATAAGACAATCCAAGAGAACAACTGCAAAGAAAATTACTGTTATTCATAATCCTGCTGTATCAGAAACCATCCATGTCAACCAAGTCATTTGTCCTAGACATTTTTATCGTGTATTTTAAATGTGATCATCAATAAAAAAAATCCTTCTTTTAATGGCATAGATAGAGATAAAGTTCTGTAATCCATTCTACTGTTGAATTTAGCAGGTGTTTCAGGATTTATGCATGTAAACAAGAGTGTGTGATTGAGTGTGCATGATTTGCCCATACACATCAACAAGAAACAATATGCTAAGTTGATCTCCTGCCTTATATATCCACCATCCTCTGTCTGTCCTTGACAGATTGTATCAATATGTGTGACTTCTTAAAAAAAAAAAAAAAAACACTTTCCATCAAGATGACTGAGAAGCTCGGAGGTGCGAGCATCACTTCGTCTTTCTTTTGGATGTTTACATCCAATCCTTCTGGATGCCATCTCAGCAACGATCATGTATTCAGTGGGGATTCGGGAGCAGGGGAGGGGGTGAAAGGAGCCAGGATGTAAGTGTTCCTATGGGAAATAAGGGTCACTTCTTTAATCTCTGACATGAAGAATCTCTGCAGTGTCTGTGTTTTGTTATTCTTCACGCTGTTCTTCCTGACAACTAACAATAGGTGTGTTATCAGTAATCTCACTGTATTTGTTATCGTCTTGACTGAAAGAATAATGATGAAGGTCAAAGACTGTTGATGTTTTTATTTTTATTTTAGTTTGGACTGCTGGACTTGTTTTTGTGAAGAGTTTACCTGAAAAGTGATGAAGGAAACGATCTGCGGACATTCGGTTTAATTGAATGCATTGGTCCCGGTGAATGAGACCGCTTTTTAATATATTTAAGCCTAATACTGTAGAGTGTAAACAAATAACAAGCTATCATCCTTATACAATTTTTTTTCTTTTGCTGTTAGATATAGTTATATATCAAAATACAAAGACATAACAATACCATTGTGTAAGCAGTATTAATATTCAAGTTTAATACCACAAAGCCAGTGTATCTCTTGTGCCAGTCCCAAGCCCAAGTAAATGGTGAGGGTTGTGTCAGGAATGGCATCCGATGTAAAACACTTTTGCCAAAACCATAATGCGAGTTCATCAAAGTGAAACCATACCGGATTGGTCAAGGCCCAGGTTAACAATGACCGCCACCGGTGCTGTTGACAAACAGGGTGCCGGCGGACATTGTGCTACTGTTAGTCGAAGACCACGAGGAGGGAAATGTGTCAGGAGACAGAGGGAGAAGAGGAAAGTGAAGAATGTAGGACTGAGGGTTGCAACTCTAAATGTGGGGACAATGACAGGCAAAGGTAGAGAGCTGGCTGACATGATGCAGAGAAGAAGGTAGATGTTTTATGTGTCCAAGAGACCAAGTGGAAGGGCAGCAAGGCTTGCAGCATTGGAGCAGGGTTCAAACTGTTTTACCATGGTGTGGATAGAAAGAGAAATGGAGTAGGGGTGGTCCTGAAGGAGGAGTTGGCAAAGAATGTAGTAAGAGGTGAAGAAGTGTCAGATAGGGTGATGTGCCTGAAGGTAGAAGTAGAAGGTCTGATGCTAAACATCATCAGTGGTTATGCTCCACAGGTTGGATGTGATGGGGAGGAGAAAGATACATTTTGGAAATATCTGGATGAAGTGATAGAGAGTATTCCCAGGTAGGAAAGAGTTGTGATTGGAGCAGACCTGAATGGACATGTTGGTGAAGGAAACAGAGGGGATGAGGAAGTGATGGGTAGTTTGGTGTCAAGGAAAGAAACCAGGAAGGACAG
Source organism: Garcialebias charrua (assembly GCA_038048925.1). Lineage (NCBI taxonomy): Eukaryota > Metazoa > Chordata > Actinopteri > Cyprinodontiformes > Rivulidae > Garcialebias > Garcialebias charrua. The sequence goes on along the minus strand of JBBPBX010002807.1, from coordinate 37,583 downwards.
ATGGTGGTGGATTTTGCCAAGAGAATGGAAATGGCTATAGTCAATACCTATTTCCAAAAGAGGGAGGAACATAGAGTGACCTATAAGAGTGGAGGAAGGAGTACGCAGGTCGACTACATTCTGTGTAGAAGAGGAAACCTGAGGGAGATTGGAGACTGTAAGGTTGTGGCAGGGGAGAGCGTGGCCAGACAGCATCGGATGGTTGTGTGTAGAATGACTGTTGTTGTGAAGAAGAGAAAAAGAGTAAAATCAGAGAAGAAGACCAAATGGTGGAAGCTGAAGAAGGAAGAATGTTGTGAGAAATTCAGAGACGAGCTGTTAAAGGCTCTGGGTGGTAAGAAAGAGCTTCCAAGTGACTGGGCTACTACAGCAACAGTAATTAGAGAGACAGGTAGGAAGGTACTTGGTGTGTCATCTGGACAGAGAATGGATGATAAGGAAACCTGGTGGTGGAATAGTGAAGTGCAGGACGCCATTCAAAGAAAGAGATTAGCCAAGAAGAAATATGACAGTGAGAGGACTGAAGAGAGGAGACAGGAATATAAGGAGATGGGACATAGAGCAAAGAGGGAAGTAGCTAAGGCAAAGCAGAGGGCGTACAATGAGTTGTATGGGAGACTGGACACTAAAGAGGGCGAGAAGGACTTGTACCGATTGGCAAGACAGAGGGATCAGGCTGGAAAGGATGTGCAGCAGGTTAGGCTTATTAAAGATAGGAATGGTAATGTTCTAACAAGTGAGGAGTGTGTGACGGGAAGATAGGAGTACGTTGAGGAGCTAATGAATGAAGAGAATGAAAGAGAAAGAAGAGTAGAGGTCATAGAAACTATGGACCAAGAAGTGGGAAAGATTAGTGAGGGTGAAGTCCAGAAAGCTCTGAAAAGAATGAAGATGGGGAAGGCAGTAGGACCTGATGACATACCAGTGGAGGTTTGGAAATGTCTTGGAGAGATGGCAGTGAGGTTTTTGACTCAAATATTCAATGGCATATTTGAGGGTGAGAAAATGCCTGAGGAATGGAGAAGAAGTGTGCTGGTGCCCATTTTTAAGAACAAGGGTGATGTACAGAGTTGTAGCAACTACAGGGGAATTAAGTTGATGAGCCACACGATGGAGAGAGTTGTGGAAGGAAGGCTTAAGCCTCCAGTAGACCTCAGCGTCCTGCCTTTACGCCACTCTACGCGTGCATTCTGTGCGCATGCGTTCGCTGTTATAGCTCTTTTTTTTTTAAATGCTCGCGTTTTCGCTCCAAATCCTTGTTGTACTGTGAGCAGCTGCAGCTGTCCCCTCTGCAGCGCGCGCAGAGTGAGGTCGCTGATTGGTCACTTGCTGACACGCCTACTGAAATGATTGACAGCTCAGTCAGAAAAATCAAGAACTCATCATGAGCAGCCCGCTGCGGTGTTCTGCTGCGGTGTTTCTACTACTACTACTTTAGCACTTTGACATTTTCATTAATGAAAAGTGCGTTATAAATTGAATTCATTATTATTATTATTATTATTATATATGTTATAAAAAGTTCTAAGAAATAAAAATAACAGGGAGCGCTTTTCCTGCAGTCCACCAGGAAATATATAAAACCTCCCGCAGTCAGGTAGGACCTGAATTCATTCATTTCAGTCATCGAGTGAAAGGAGGAAGAAGCGATTACTTGACTTTTGGCAAAAAAACAAAAGAAAAGGCCCGATCAGCGATAAAGAAGAGGAATTTAATTCATTTGTGTAACATACAAAACAGTCCGGCGCCGGGGAAGTTTATGGTCAGACACCGCTCAAGTGTGCGCGGTCGTAAAAAAAAAGAGCTTTGCGCGTTCTGCCCTGAGGGGCTACGCGGGGGCTACGCTTTTGCCACAGCATACGTACGTCGTACAGGGGCATATACGTGCAGGTATACCGGGGGCTTTAGACAAGAGGTAACTATCTGTGAGCAGCAGTAGTTTCATGCCAAGAAAGAGCACCACAGATGCCATCTTTGCTTTGAGAATGCTGATGGAGAAGTACAGAGAGGGTCAGAAAGAACTCCATTGTGTCAAGAAAAAACATATGACAGAGTGCCAAGAGAGGAGGTGGGGTATTGCAGGAGGAAATCTGGAGTGGCAGAAAAGTATGTTAAAGAGGACATGAAGGTAGTTGGAGTGAGGACAGAGGATGCAGAGGACAGAGTGAGGTGGAGGAGGATGACTCGTTGTGGCAACCCCTGAAGAGTCAAAAGCCAAAAGAAGAAGAGTAATTCCATAAGGTACCCTGATGCATGCTCAGAATACCATAAGGTGACCTGTTGTGAAAAAAATCACTGTAAAAAGATTGAGGGGAAAATGTTTCAGTTTATATCTTTAATCATATAAAACATTTTCTAACTACAGTACACTGCATTGCAGCCCCTCATTTTAAACAAAGATGTTAGGTTTTTTTTAATTTAAGCTTCTTCAGGGATCACCACAACGAGCAAACTTGCATGAAAGACTTGGCAATTTGTTTTACTCTGGATGCCCTTCCTGATGCAACCAGGGCTCAACCCCACAACCAAAAAGTTTTATTTTAGATTGCAATAATAAGGAAAACAAAAGGGAACATTCACTTTAACCATCATGTTTGTAAAACTTGCTTTAAAATGTAATGGTCTTTTTTTTTTCCTGCCACAACCATTTAACACATAAATATTATTGATAAATGCTGTTGAGTTAAGGAAACAGAGATACAGATTCACCCTTCTAGTCATTAAAATGCACAGTATATTTTTACTACCTAAATCCCATTGGGAAATTGTCACAAAAGTCTTTCAGATAAGCTCAGTCAGAATAATTATTGGTGAAACGTTAAATTTAAATATACTGGTGAGAGGAAACTGCCTCTAACATGCCATCAATGTGTATGTGATATCTGGAAGAACAATAAAAGTTGTGCTCCACCAATGATGAGTGACTTTACCAAACCTTTTTTATCACTTTCCTTCCACAAGACAAAAAAAGCCTTGGTTATTGAAAGTTTCATGCCTATATCTGACTCTGTTCCCTCAGCTGGTTTGTCAGTTTCACTGTGAAATCCTCCAGGACTTGTTTCTACAAGAATCCACCAGCTTTTTAAGGTTGAAGCTCTTAATTATGCTGAGTGTAAATGAGAAGCCTGAATTGAAAGCTGGCATGGCCGTACAGGAGCCCCATGTGGGGGTGACAAAGCTTAGCACAGTGGCTTTCTCAGCCGTGGGCTCTGCACAGATGAAAGGAGGACAGAGAAAAAGAAAGAACAGAAGGCATGTCTGCTAAAGTGCCATTTCAGGAAGCTGGCAAGAGGATGAATAAAGCTGCTTCATCTGTAGCAGTGAGCAGATATAGAGAGACACATTTTACTAATTAACATGCCTTCATATGCTTTTTTTATTTGTTAGACACTGAAATCAGATTCTGTTGTCTTTATGAATATTGCAATCAAATAAATGATGTGAAAATCAGTTTTAGATAAATGTGTCACTGAAGTGTCATCTGTGATCGATCCAGAACTGTTTTTTTCTGTTGTTTTCTCACTATGAACATTCATTTTACATATACACATATTGTATACATATATACAGTAGTCGCTCAATTATTGCAGGGGTTACGTCCCACACATCCCTGTAATAGGTGAAAAAACGCATAGTAGAATCGCTATATTTATTTTAGTATTTTTAAATATTTTAAGGCTTTATAACCCTCCCCACACTCTTGCAATGTTCTAAACTCTTAAACCTAAGTAGTTTTAACAACATACGTATGTACAGTACACTAACTACTGCAAAATTTTATATGGATACTCAACAGCCTTGATCTGGTTCTGGTCAGGTTCTGATCGACTTTCTGCAAACGTTGAACACCGAAGTGCTTTTGGAGAGAGACGGATCTTTGGAGAACCTTTGTAGAGCCAGAACAAAACCATACAATGGTCCTGATCAAGTTCAAATATTCCAGAGGGATTCCGGATGGATAAAGTCTGGGTGAGCTCTAGAGAAGACCGGACCAAGCAATGCCATGAAGCTCAAGAGGCTTCATGGGCCATCAAGCAGCACTCAGATTGACCTCAGATTTGGGCAGCACGGTGGCACAACTGGTAGAGCTGCTGCCCCTCAGCGAGCAGGTCCTCGGTTCAAATCCCGGTCCGGGGGCCTTTCTGGGTGGAGTTGCATGTTCTCCCCGTGCATGCGTGTGTTTCCTCCGGGTACTCCGGTTTCCTCCCACAGACCAAAAAACATGCTTGTTAGGCTGATTGGTGACTCTAAATACATAGTTCCCAGACACGCCCCCAGTATTGCGCAAACCGGTTTTCGCACCACATCTAAAGGCAGAGAAGGCAAAGATGGCGAACAGCCAGAGCAAATTATACGGACAAAAACACGAGCTACCACAGCTTCACCAAGGAACAAGAGCAAACTGGCAGTGGTCGAGTTAAATGAGTTTGAGAAAGAAATCATGGCAGACGAATCAGACAACTTGTCACAAAGTAGTTACTCCGATATCATTAATTATTTAATTACTACAAAGAGCGCACACCGGCTTCACAGCACACCGGCTTCACAGCACAGGGCTTCACAGCTTTAAATCCAAAAAAGATGTGTAAACTGTCTCAATCAGATCTAACCAGCTAAAAAAAGGTTTAACTAAAATAACACACAGCCAACAAACAGTCCAAGCTGAACACAGACCAGAACCAGCACTTTGAGTCTTACCGTGTTGGAAGTTAGCATGTTGTTAGCATCTGGAGCGAGGCTCGCAGGAGCTCAGGTCGGACGGCGTGGATCGTCGCGGCCGCGGGGGCACGTCCCATGGGACCGACGCGTCGCCCGCACGACTTGGCTCCCGTCCTCCTTCTCCAACTGGGACGGTCTCCCCGCAGGTCCCGGTGGACCGTGAGGAGGCCATTGTCGCGTTAGCGAGATGCTAAGCTAACAGCATGCAAGACAGTTTGCTAAATAATGAAAAAAAAAAAACAGCTCTAACACACAGACAGTTGTACTCTAACATTGTTCTGACATAGTTTCACAAAATGATTTATGTAGAATATTTTGTTTACCGGCCAAAAGGACGACGTCTTCCAGAGC
>JBBPBX010002807.1:8073-30990 GCA_038048925.1 Garcialebias charrua | reverse complement strand
GAGACTGTAAGGTTGTGGCAGGTAAGAGTGTTGGCAGAGACCATCAGATTGTTTTGTTGAATGACTGTTGTGAAGAAGAGAAAAATAGTAAAATCAGAGAAGAAGACTAAATGGTGGAAGATGAAGAAGGACTAAGGTTTTCAGAAATTCAGAGAGGATATGTTAAAGACTCTGGGTAGTAATAAATGGCTTCCAGATGACTGGGCTACTACAGCAACAGTATTTAGAGAGACGGGTAGGAAGGTACCTGGTGGACAGAGAATAGATGATAAGGAAACTTGGTGGTGGAATAGTGAAGTGCAGGATGCTGTTTAAAGAAAGAGGTTAGCCAAGAAGAAATATGACGATGAGAGAACTGAAAAGAGGAGAAGAATACAAGGATATGGTAAATAGAGCAACATGGGAGGTGGCAAAGGCAAAGCAGAAGGTGTATGATGATTTGTATTAGAGGCTGGACACTAAAGAAAGTGAGAAGGACTTGTACCAACTGGCAAGACAGAGGTACCAAGCTGGAAAGGACGTGCAGCATGTTAGGCTTGTTAAAGATGGGAATGGTATTGTTCTAACTGTAGGGTTTCTGGGGTCTGGTCCTGCATGTTGTGTTTTTCCCTCATGTTTACCAGTCCCTCCTCAGCATTATTCCTCCTATGATCCAGCACTGTCACACCTGTGTCTAATCCTAATCAACGCAGGTGTCTGTCATTTAACCTTGTCAGTGTCTGTATATATTCAGTCCCATGGTGTCTTATCATTGTCTCTGGATTGCTTCTGCTTTTGCATTTTCCTATGCTTGTGCTTTTGCCTTTGTCCTTGTCCTGTCCAAGTAGGGGTGCAGGAAAAAATAGATTTTTTAAAGAATCGAGATTCTTAGTCCTGGCGATTCAGAATTGATTCTAAAAGCCCCAAAATCAATTTATTATTAATATTTTTATTTTTATTTACATTAAAACCCAAAAGATAAAGAAAATAAACCATATCTCATAGTATATGAAAGAATACATAAAATGAAAGGTGGTAGAAAGGAGAAATAGGACCTGACCAAAATGGCTGCCATGCGGACGTCCAAGTGAACGTTGCGCTGCACGGGAGTATAATTTACTCCATCCATCCATCCATCCATCTTCTTCCGCTTATCCGGGGTCGGGTCGCGGGGGTAGCAGCCTAAGTAGGGAGGCCCAGACTTCCCTCTCCCCAGCCACTTGGAGCAGTTCCTCCGGGGGAATCCCAAGGCGTTCCCAGGCCAGCCGAGAAACATAGTCCCTCCAGCGCGTCCTGGGTCTTCCTCTGGGTCTCCTCCCGGTGGGACGTGCCCGGAACACCTCACCAGGGAGGCGTCCAGGAGGCATCCTAACCAGATGCCCGAGCCACCTCAACTGGCTCCTCTCGATGTGGAGAAGCAGCGGCTCTACTCCGAGTCCCTCCCGGATGACTGAGCTTCTCACCCTATCTCTAAGGGAGAGTCCAGCCACCCTGCGGAGAAAACTCATTTCAGCCGCTTGTATCCGAGATCTTGTTCTTTCGGTCATAACCCAAAGCTCATGACCATAGATGAGGGTGGGAACGTAGATCGATCGGTAAATTGAGAGCTTTGCCTTTTGACTCAGCTCTCTCTTCACCACGACAGACCGGTACAGCGCCCGCTTCACTGCGGACGCTGCACCTATCCGCCTATCGATCTCACGCTCCAGTTTTCCCTCATTCGTGAACAAGATCCCGAGATACTTAAACTCCTCCACTTGGGGCAGGACCTCCTCCCCGACCCGGAGAGGGCATGCTACCCTTTTCCGGCTCTATAATTTACTCAAATAATCAATTTCAAGCAAGTTTTTATCAAAGTAATACAGAGTCACACTTAATCTGTGAACTATGACTTGCTCTGCTGCTCGTGTGAGTCTAAACTTCGTCTTTGGCTGACGGACCAACAAGCCGTGGGACCCGATTGTTTGGGCATTAGCCTTCCGGGCGGTGTTGCTAGCTAGCGACCTACCTTTGGGAGCCTGTTGGAGCTAGCTGCTCTTTGGCTGTTGGGCTGGGGTCCGTTGCTGCTGCGGGGAGAGAGACGTCGGTGTGGAAGACAACCGTCGGTGGAGCTGCGTTACAGTTTCGGGCCGATTTCAGGCCGTGGATCCGGGGAGAGTACGGATGATTTGGAGGAGATAAAAAAATCTCTGAACTTTATGAGTGAAGAACTCAGGAACGTATCAACCCAACAGAAACTATTGCTAGATGAAGTGAAACAATTAAGATTACAAATAAATTTGAAGGATAAAAAAATAATGGAACTTGAACATAGAGTGGATGAACTAGAACAACACGCAAGGCAAGACAACCTCGTAATATCTGGTCTTGTGATTAAAACTCGTAACTCAAAGGCCACTACTAGTGATGGAATTGCTGAAGACGCGTCTCCACAGGAACAGCGAACTTTGGAAGAGCAAGTTGTGACTTTTTTACAAAATAAGGAAATATAAATTAATTCTGAAGACATATCTTTGTGTCATACCTTAGCCAACAAAGTTGATAAATCCAAACCGGTTATCATTGTAAAATGTATTAGTAGGAAAGCTAGAAATACAGTAATCATGCAAGCAAATAAACTTAAGGGAACAAATGTTTTTATAAACGAACATTTAACAAAAAAGAATAGAATTATTGCACGTGAAACAAGATTGTTAAGGAAACGGAAAAAGATAGTTTCTACGTGGACAAGAAATGGAAAGATCTGGATAAGGGCACAGGAAGGATCGCAGGCAAAATTGATACAAGATGTGAAAAATTTGGAAAAATTTGGATAGTAGAAGGTGTCTGTGTCCTGTTATATGTCTACTCAAAGGTATGATGAAGTAAATCGACCTGATGAAGAAGCACACGGTTATGCTCACTCAACATTATGTATTTAGACAATAAGGGCCTGGGTTAGAGTTGGAGTGGAGGGGAAACTGGTACAATGCCAGCCTTTGCTCCTTCTCTTTCCTTTTTAAGTACACTTTAGAACAACACTCACCAACAGTACATTTGGGGACGGGGGTGTGTGTGTCGGGGTCTTGATTTGTTAATTTCAATTTTATTTATTTATGTATTTATTTATATATATATATATATATATATATATTATTTATTTATTTTTCTCTTACCCCCCTGGTTGCCTGGCGGACATTCTGGGGGTGGGCCGTCAGGGGTTGTCCTGGGATGTGGGGGGGTTCGGGGCCTGGGGGTTCGCCGTGGGCGGGGCTGGCAGTGCGCTCCCTCTGGGGCTGCTTGGACTCGGGTGTCCTGTCCTGTCGGCAGGGCGCGGGTTGGGCCGAATCTTGGATGTCTGCTACTCTCCACCCCAGAATGAATGGGCCTACCTCCTGGGTTTGGATGTGGGCTGCCCCACGTAGGGGGCAGGTACATGTCTTGGACCTAGGGGGTATAGAGTGTGCATCGGGATTATGAATGGAACGTGTCGTTATTGTATGTCTTTCTGTGAGTGAGGGTGAGGATGAGGGTGGGTCTGAGTGAGTGTGTCTGTGTATGAATGTTTAAGTGTCAGGCTGGGACTTGGACTGCCCCCTCTCTGATACTTCTGAGGCTACTAGTGTCGCGCTCCTGCCACGTGGCCCCTTGGTGGATGTTCCTTTGCCTGTGGGCGTGCTTGGGGCCCTCACTATCTGGGGTTGGGCGCTTGGGCGTTTGTCGGCTCGGCCTGGTGGCTACCTGGTGGGGCTCGTGTCCTCTGGTCCTTTCGGGTCTTGGCCTGAGGGATGGGCGTCCCCAGTGCCCGGGCCTCGGTGGCCGGCCCTGGGGCTACGTCAGTGCGGCGGGCTCTGGCGGGGGCCTATGAATTTGTCGCGTCTGACCCCGGGGGGTCATTGTGTGTGGTCGCTGGTGGGATTTGTCCGGTTCTTCCCCTTGATCGGATCTGGGGAGTGGGCGGGTGACTCGTCCTGTTCGGTTGGCCCTGGGGACTCTGGGCTCGGGGTCCTTCCTGGAGTCTTGGGCTTTGATCGCCCCTTCGTCTGCCTCGGGCTTTGGGGGGACGGATCTCTGATGCTTCACAGTCGCTACTGGGTGTTCTATTGGAGGAACCTTATTCACTTATGCATGCTCACAACCACACACAAATGGATGCAGGGATGTATATGTAGATATATGCAGATATGTAGATGGGTATATGAATGAATATAAATGTATATGTATGTATACTGTATATATATTTGTAGGTATGGGTATGTGTATTTATAGAAATCTACTGCAAGGTCATGAAGATTATTAGTCTTTATGCATGTATGTTTCGTTGCTGTGTTCTGTCATGTGCTTTGCAGGATTGTGGACGGAGGTTAGGTGTGTTTGCCGTGTGCCCTTTTTGTGGATAATTGTTGTTTTGTTGTCTTACTTTCTCTTTTCTTTCTCTCTATTAAAAAAACATATTGGAGTGAGAGGACGGCTATAAGGTGAGAAGGGAAGCCATCTATAAATGGAAAAAAAAAGAAGCGCACGGTTAATGATGATGCATGATGATTCGATATTTAAAATGTATAATGTTGATGTAGAATAGAAGTCTTTTTCCAACTAAAAAGAATTTAAATATTATAATGAAGAGCAATTTATTGATGTAAATACAACAGATGATGATCTTTCTATAATTCACCTAAACTGTAGAAGTATAAATGCAAATTTATCATACATGTTAGATAATCTCAAAAACATTAATAAAACTTTCAAAATAATAGCATTGTCGGAGACATGGCTTAATGATGATAATATAAATAATAAATAAATTGAAGGACATGAATTACATCATATGAATAGAAAAAATAAAAAAGGCGGAGGAGTGGCTGCCAGTGCTATATAAAGCGAGGGACTTATTGACTGACAAGGCTTTGTGTTTGCTGTATAATACAATTATTGTGCCGATTTTAATTTATTGTATTGGTGTCTGGGGTACAACTTGTACAACTTTAACCAAGTCTATTAAAAATAGACTTGGTTAAAGTTAAAGTTGTTTTATATGATCCTACTTACGAATTTTTGACATAAGAGTGCCCCCTAGGGACGGAACTCGCTCGTAAGTCGGGGACTATCTGTATAAGGAAACATAAGAAAGAATATTATAGTAAATTATTAGATAAAAGTAATGGTGATATGAAAGCAACATGGCGAGTAATGAATAGTGTCCTGAAGAATCATAAAGCAAAAACTGGTATTTCAAAATATTTTGTAAAAGACAACGATGAAATTCATGATGAAAATGAAATTATAAATGGATTTAATCAATATTATGTGAATGTTGGATCAAGCCTAGCAGCTAAAATACCAAAAGTAAATAAAAATGTGATCCACTCAATTACAGGTTGTGCAAATTGTATTTTTTCTAAATGGAACTAACAAAGAGGACTTAATGAATGTGGTAAAAAATCTTACTGACAAGAGATCAAAAGACTGGGTGGACATGGATATGATGTTTGTAAAGGACATAATGAGCCATGTTATTGAGCCGTTCACATACATATGTAATTTATCATTTTCAACAGGAATATTTCCAGATAATATGAAAGTAGCTAAGGTCGTTCCTCTTTTTAAAAATGGTGATAAATGTGTGTTCAACAATTATAGACCTATATCCTTGTTACCACAGTTTTCAAAAATTCTTGAAAAACTATTTGTAAACAGACTAGATCAATTTATAATAATAATAATAATAATAATAATGAATTCAATTTATAACGCACTTTTCATTAGTGAAAATCTCAAAGTGTTACACACATTGAATGCTACACACATTCATACACCGGTAGCGGCAGACTACCATGCAAGGTGCTTTCCAGTCCTACCGGGAGCAACTCGGGGTTAAGTGTCTTGCCCAAGGACACAACGACACATGGTGTGGGGAACCGGGATTCGAACCGCCAACCTTCCGATCGGGGGACGACTGCCATTACCACTATGCCACGGCCACCCATGACGTTTATAGATAAACAAAATATTCTAAGCAACAGTCAGTATGGGTTTAGAGCAAAAAACTCTACATCAATGGCTCTCATGGAATTAATGGAACAAATAACTACTGCTGTCGATCAAAAACAATATTGTATCAGTATTTTTGTTGATTTAAAAAAAGCATTCGATACTATTGATCACACCATTCTCCTTGAAAAACTGAACAAATATGGTATTAGAGGACCAGCATTACAGTGGGTATCTAGCTACTTAAAAGATAGGAAACAATTTGTACAAATAAATGATGTAAGATCTGACCTCTGTAATATCACATGTGGAGTTCCCCAAGGCTCTGTACTTGGACCAAAGCTTTTTATTTTATATGTGAATGACTTGGTAAATGTGTCAGGACTCCTTAAATGTGTACTTTTTGCTGATGATACCACTTTTTTCTGTTTAGGTGAAGATATAGAACAAATGTTGGAATTGATAAAGACAGAATTTGTCAAGATACAAACTTGGTTTAAAATAAATAAATTATCATTAAATCTAGAAAAAACTAATTACATGATATTCGGTAATAAAAAGAAAACTGTTGATGTTCCACTCAAAATTGAGGATGTTGAGATTTGTAGAGTGAGTGAGGTGAAGTTTTTGGGTGTTATCATTGATGACAAACTGACATGGAAACAACACATAAATTCTGTAAGAATAAAAATAGCTAAATCGATTGCAGTACTGTACAAAGTCAGAGACCTATTGAATGATAAAGCTCTGTATTTGTTGTATAACACAATCATTGTTCCACACTTAATCTATTGTATTGATGTTTGGGGGAATGCGTGTAAAACAATCACAAAGCCTATTTTTGTATTACAGAAAAGAGCTGTAAGAATTATCACTAGAAAACATTACCGTCATCCATCAAGTACATTATTTTATCAACTGAAGTTATTGAAGTTCCATGATTTGGTAGACTATAATATTTTATCAGTTATGTATAGGGCTCAAAATAATGCATTACCTTTAAATATCCAAATGCATTTTGTTAAAAGACAAAGTTGTTATAATCTTAAGGGGACAGAGATGTTTGTAAAACCACAATTCAGAACTAGTTTGAAGGGACGTTCTACCTCAATCCAGGGAATTAGATTATGGAATGGCTTGGAGAATGTAGTTAAAAATGCCAAGTCAATGTTTACATTTAAGAAAATGATCAAAACAAATGTGTTAAAAAAATATATGAAATAGCGTAATGTGTATTGTATTAGTTAGAAAATTAGAAAGAGTTAGTCATTTTGTACTGTTGGTTGAAGATTATTATTGTTTAATCTGATTGTTGGAAAAAGTTGGTTGAAGATTATTATTGTTTACATGGTTGATTATTGTTGTTTAATCTGATTGTTGGAAGTAAGGGGCAGATATAATAAGATTTATTCTTCTTTCTGCTACCTTTCATTTTTTTACATTTTGTACATTATCATTTATGAGATTGTCTTGTATTGTTTCTTTTGTAAAAAAAATGAACAAATTTAATAAACATAAACATAAACAGAGCTTTATCAATTAAAAAATCCCTGACTTTATACAGTACTGCAATTGATCTACGGTAGCTATTTTTGTTTTAATGGAATTTATATGATGTTTCCATGTCAGTTTGTCATCAATATAGATATGTATTTGTCATCAATATAGATATGTATATTGCAGCATTTGTGTTCTTTTCTCTTTGAAGCTTGATCTGCTGATAATGTTGCGTTTTCTATTTTAAGATAAATATTTTTAATTTTTTAATCCAGAGAAAAGTTGATATTTTAACCCTTGAAATGTATGGATTGGAGAACATCTTTAAAGTGTCTATCTACCATCAATTTCTTCTGTTGTCTCTGCATGGATAATATTTTTCCTTTAGAAAGTTTCTTTGCTCCTACCTAAATTAAACCCTCAGGTTTTCTTACTGAATCCTGAGGAAGATGAGAGTTAACTCGTGCGTTGATGAATGCCCCGGACGCTCCCTGTGGTTTTTACCAGCTCTTCATTCAAAAGCAATAAACTGGTTTCAATAATGGCACATCATGACTCCCGTCCAGTAGCCATTCTATTCTGACTCATCGCACATGATGGATGACCTCAGTTCTCCTGAGACTCGGCTAAAACAAAACCAACAACGTGAGGATGTGGATAAAAGTTGGGTTGAAGCCGCTTTAACACAAATCACTTTCGAGAATCTGAGCTTGCACTATTTGAACGTTACTCATCAAGGTTGCTGGGCTCAGAAAATGTGCGCACATTTACTTTTTACTGTTGGAAGAATAGTAACCACATCACTAGCTCAACAGTTTGGTTTGGAAAAAAAACTGCATCTCATCTGTTTCTGTTGTTGCCATATGTCACAATCTAGATTCGTTCAGCTCTTTTTGTCTCTGAGTGACTCAAAGATCCTGCGTTGTATGTGTGTTTGTTGCAGGGGAGCCGGGGACACTACCGGTACCACTGGCAGAGCCACAATGTCAAACAGAGCGGCGTGGATGACATGGTCCTGCTCAGCAAGATCAACGAGGACGCCATTGTGGATAACATCAAGAAGAGATACATGGATGACTACATCTTTGTATCCTTTGCTCACGTTTTCTGTTCATACCCCAGTGAGGAATGGACTCATCCCAGCTTGTTCCCAGAAAAGCTGAATGCTCATTCACTGTGAGATATTAGCAGTGAGTAATATGTTGGAAGGTGACAAATTCCCCATAGGGAAAGGGGCCTCTTTGTTTGTACCCTCACCCAGTTCTCTTATTACCTGCTCTTTCACATACGTCAGACATGCTGTAGTTTGTTTCACTGTGGTGAGTAACGTGAAAGAAAAAGTACGAGCTGTCGCAGATAAAATCTGCCATCTCTTTTGAACTGCGGTTCTGCTTTCGAGTGATGTCCCAAGAGTTACCGTTTTCCTACAGTGGGCTGCACAAATGCCACATTTAGGGTTTTGAATGCAGCTGTGGCTACACGCACGAGCCGTTCATGACGTGCAACAAGCTGAATGAATGAATACCCTCTTTGAATGTTGTCAAAGCGGCTCATTGCATGAATTTCATCCCCTTTCAGGCCGCGTGCGCAGGATTATGAAGTTTAGTAAATGCTGGCAGTTTTGGGTCAGTTAAATAGCTGTAAGTGGGAGGTCTGCCTGCCAAGGCTGTGGGTCACTGTGGGCCACCCACAATAGCAGCTTTATTTGCCGTTCGTGGCCTTCTTATCCTCAATACATAAAAGTTCAACATTACATGTCGCTTGTAAGAACTTATTTAGGTTCAAAGTTGCTGCTACTACACTGCTGCACTTGCATGACATCAAAGATGTTAAAGTTTGAGCCCGCTGAAAAAGAAATTCGTTGAAATGGCCACTAATCGTTGTTGTAATTTGCGGCCGCTATCTTGCTAGGTGCTACACTTATTCCTGTGTGTTTATACTGTATGCTGAAGCCACACATTTAGTTTAGCTTCTAATAAATACAGCAATCAATAGTGGACATCAGGCATCTTGGCTCAGCTTTTCTCTCAGAAATCTGTGGGCCGTAACTAAGGACGCCACGTAGCACCTGACAACATGGCTGCACAAATTCTGACATTGCTCTGACTGTTCTGTGGGTTTTCCGTTTTACTGTGCATCTCTTATGGTTAAGTCTAGGGATGCACAAGATTATCGGCATGGTATCGGTATCGGGCGATATTGGCAATAAAGTTAAATATCGAACATCGGCCATTCCATCAAAATAACTCACCGATATAAAAGGCACTGTTATTTATAGAGATTTGAGTTGATCATTAAGATTGTATAACCATGTACATTATTGGGCTTCTGTTTTAAGTTATTTTTTAATTTAAACTATCAAGTGTATCTATCAATGCACTACTACTTATGCACTTTTGTGAACAGGTTGAGTTTAGACTTGTGAAAATTTACAAATTTGCACTGTTCGAGTGTTGTCATTGTGTTAGAGAGAGTAAATGACATGAATAAATTTGACGTTAAACATAATCCAAGTTGAAGTGTTGCATAATTTTTAGCTCCCTTGTTGGCGTCTGCATTTGGTAGCAGGACAAATTGACAAAGACCATGCAGAATAATGTAGTATTTTAATTCCACAGCAGAGAAAACTATGTAGTCTCTGTAAGTAGATCTAGGGGAAAAATATATCTGTATTGGTATCAGTTATCAGCCAAATAAGTTTTAACATATGGGCATATTGGATATCAGCCAAAAATCCAATATCATATACAGGTGGTCCCCGACTTACGAGCGAGTTCCGTTCCTACGTATCATTCGTAAGTCAAAAATTCGTAGGTCGAGGACCACCTGTATCTACCACACGAGCCTCCACTGAACACGTACATGTACAGTAATGAACAGTTACCAAGCATTTCGCCTATCCTAACACAAGTACATAATTCTCAAAAAACACATACAGTCCTGGGCTAAAAAATAAAAGTATAATTTCTTACTTTGAGCAGGTCAAGCTTGTCTCGTCTGTTTGCATGTTAGCTCTTGTACATCCGAGCTCCGCAGCTTCGTGCAGCTCCACGCAGTCCAAATTGTTTACAAGGAGGACTGTTGGCTTGTTAACTCCATACATTTGTATCCAGAAAAACTGTTTAATAACTTACTGAAAGCCGTTTCTCCACGGTGTCCGTCCATCCAAACAAGCCGCCCCTGTTGTTAGCCCCCGCCATTAGCTGCGCTCGTTAGCATGTTAGCCCATCCAAAAAGGCTTTCTGCGTTGTTTCTCCACGTTAGCTCGGTGTTCCCCAACATCTTAGGCTGCCAAGCGGACATCGAGGCGAGCTCCCAGACGCAGATGGCCTCTCCGCGGCCTGTCTGCTCTGTGTCCCGCCCGCGTTAGTATTAGCTCTTCCATTAGCTGCGCTCGTTAGCATGTTAGCCCATCCAAAAGGGTGTCGGTGCTCGCTGTTTCTCCGCGTTAGCTCGATGTCCCCCGACATCTTAGGCCGCCAAGCGGACATCGAGGCGAGCTACCGGACACAGATGGCCTCCGCTGCCTGTTGGTTCGGTGTCCCCGCATTAGCATTAGCTGCGTGTTAGCCCAACCCATGAGCTGGTGGTGTCTGCCGACATGGTGGGAGCGATCGGCGACTGATGCTCCTGGCCTGAGACGTCCACAGAGTTCACCAAGTGTTTCCAACTAATTTATCCGTATGAGGCAACCTCTGATCGGACACACGGTCCTCCAAAGCCAGCTGGCAGCTGCCGAGACAGGAACTAAGCGTGAAATGGCGGACACGGCGGCATTTCCGGAAACCGTCGGAAGCTGCGCAAATATGCGTAAAAATTATAATAAAATAATAATAATAATGATACTTTATTTATAAAGCCATTTAAAACAACCACAGCTGCAACAAAGTGATGTACCGGTACACATGAAATTAAGAACATTTAAACACAAAAAATATATATATATATATTTTTTATTTTATTTCATATTTTTTATTAATTATGACAACTTTGTAAAGTCGGAACATTGTAGGTCGATGTCGTCGTAAGTCTGGGACGCCCTGTATTAAGTCATTTCTCTTTTATACAGCTTCATCATGTTGTCTTTCAAAGTGTTTGTTATTAACATGGTGTAACTGCTCTTATTTGTTTGTGTAACCTTTAACACATGTTTTTATCAGACATACATCGGTCCTGTGCTTATTTCTGTCAACCCCTTCAAGCAGATGCCGTACTTTGGAGACAAAGAAATCGAGATGTATCAGGGAGCGGTAAGTACACGCCAGCTATGATATAACCAGGAAAACACAGCAATTACAACATACGGACTTGTTATCAAAGTGTCTGCAGATCGAAGGTGGTAAAATGATGCGGTGCAAACTTTCCAGCTGGTTGGCGCAGATGTTTCTGTGAGAAACTCGAGTCGACCATTGAATGTGCTTGGCAGCACCTTCACAGAACAGCCTGTTCAGGTCTGCCTCTTGTGTTGGCCGGCCCGCGGAGCGTGGGCTCGACTCCTGAAACCACTGAAAGGCTTTGAAAACACTGTGAGCACATTCAGTGTCACTCATGCTAAAGTCATCAGTTGGCTGTTGGAGACCATTTTGCACAATCGAACCATATTTATTTCCACACAGACAAAAACAATAGAAGATGTCTAACCTGGAAACTTTGTGGGCCAGAGGTCTTCCGAGCAAAGGATTTTTATGGAAAAGCTTTGTTTTTAGCAAGACTGCTGCATTCTGTACGTTTCACATCATTGTGGCTCAACAGTAAGAATTTGGACGCATGTGGTTGAAAGCTGTCACCTTCTGAGAACTACTGTGACACTGAGGTCCTCAAACTAAACCAACTGGTCTCCAGTTCTCAAGCACTTTGTTTTCATAAGAGGCAATGTAACACAAGGCAATGTAACACAGTGGTTAACATCTATTTTATTTATTTATTGTATTCATTGCAGGAGTCAGATAAAAACGATGTACAAAAACATTATTCAACTTTATAATTTATGGTGCCTTTGAATGAATTGCACTTAAAAATATGCTTTAAGTACTTTGTTAACTATTTTTCACATATTTGCAAAGTATTTAAACTTTGTCATCTAGTAATAATAATAATTAATTCAATTTATAACGCACTTTTCATTACTGAAAATCTCAAAGTGCTACACATATATTGAATGCTACACACATTCATAAACCGGTGGCGGCAGACTACCATGCAAGGTGCTTTCCAGTCCTACCGGGAGCAACTCAGGGTTAAGTGTCTTGCCCAAGGACACAACGACACATGGTGCGGGTCCCGGGAGTCGAACCGCCAACTTTCCGATCGGGAGACGACTGCCATTACCACTACACCACGGCCTCCCTGGCCTAGTCATGAAGAATTAATTATTGGTGCTTTTAATTATTAATGGGAGTTGATCTAAAAGAACAGATGCTAAGTATTTTAAGACTTTCTCTTTTCTACACCTTGATTTTTGCCCTAATTGTTGATTTTAATCAAACTCTTTGTGACTTTCAGGCTCAGTATGAGAACCCTCCTCACATCTATGCTCTGGCAGATAACATGTACAGAAATATGATGATTGACCGGGAGAACCAATGTGTCATCATCAGGTAGGACTTTTCATCCTTTACTATCTTCTTTGCTTAATGAGTTAATGAGATGTAGAGTTGCATTCGGGTCCAAAATATCCAACACGGCCCCAGCTCGTAGCCTTCATTTCCGAACCCCACCCGATACGACGAATTAACAGTAATTGTAGGTCCAAACCCGACCCCCGCCCCTCCGACATTTTTAATTGAGCTTCGATTGCTTATACAGTATACAGTAGTTATCAACGGTCGGCGGATGCGCGCAGCTAAGTAATAAGGGCAGAAGATCAGAGCTGAGGGGGTGTTTGTCCTTCATGGCCATCAAAGCGCATAAAATCCCTGCTTCTGCCTGTATTCTGCATTATTCAGACACGGACCCTGCTTTGACATGTCGGATATTTTGTGATCTCACCTGTTTGGGTTGTCGGCCACCGCGTGTCTGCTGAGTGCAGCGGCTGAATGAACGTCTATTTGGGCTGTTGGATCGCTGGCAGTAGTCCATCTGAAGCTTAACTGAACTTTTTACCTCTTTAAAGGCCTTTCGCGGTCAAATGGCAGCGTGCGGTTGGTGAATATATGGCAAGCCATGTTGCCATTTAATTGGATCGTCAGCCGTGCGCGTCCACACATTAAGCACATTATGGACTAGCCCGGCCTTAATCCAGGTTAGGTAGGGCCGGACTCCGGGTTCGGGTTATAAATGACAGCTCTAATGAGTTGTGACAACCGAATTGTGCAACAGGTCCTTTACAAGCAGCAATTTACAGTTTTTCCGTAACTTTCATAATTTTATTCTCATTTTTTGTTAAACATCCAGAATGTGAATGTGTTCAACACTCAATCTGTGAGATCACAAAACTGGCAAAATGTTTAGGTCATCCCAGTGACTGACGTTGCAACAGGAGAACAGACCCAACAGGTTCCACCACGACTTTTGCTCCAGCTGACCGATCGAGAAACATGCACCTCTTTCGTGTTCTCCCACTGTGTCGTTTTCAGTTGTAGTTGAATCTGAAATGAGAAAGAAAACATGTTAATATTCAAACAAGGAAAAGAATAAAAGAACCGTTGGATCTGGACCGAGTTAGCTCAGGATGTAAGATGGAAACAAAGCAGCTGTTGTGGTGTATTTTTAAAGAACTTCCTGGTTTAAGTAGAAAAACACCTGCAGCTTCTTGGCTCACATTTACTGGCCTCCTAGGTTTAGGAACTTTTTTTTTTAAAGCCGTTTGCTGAGTTTGCTGGTGAAAAGTATTGACCTTAAAAGCCTACGGAGAAAAATGTGTGCTGTCACGATTGAGGCTTTATCCTGCGTTATCTAAACAGCATGGTTACCTCATGACGTGTGACCCTGCTTCAGCAATCCAGCTTGTTTGGACAGCCAGCAGTTGCTTCATAAAGGCGCTGAGGTGGACTTTATATGAGAAACCAAATCAGCAAACAAAGCTTTAAAGTGGTATTTTTGATTAACTCCGTCTCGGTGAACAAAGACTGCAGTAAACTGCTGGTGGTGCGTTGTGGTTAACATCTGTCTGTGTCGGATCCTTCTCACAGTTACTGAGAAAATGAGTTGGTTGATGATGAGGGAAGTTCAGCATGAAGTGGTCGGACAGTTACGAATCCTTGATTCCTGATATGTAACTACAAGTAGATTATATGTTTATGCAAATACTTGTATACGTTCTCATTTTATCGTACGCGACCAATCTGACTTTCCTTTGACATCTGGATCATATAATCTAAAAGGTGAACTCGAGCAGCTGATCTCGTTTTACAACTTCCACCAAGCTCAGGTTAAATTACACGCATGACTTTTTAAAAAAGTCAAAGTCAAAGTCAACTTTATTGTCAGAACTGCAATATGTACAGGACATACACAGGATTGAAATTGCGTTTCTCTCAGTCCCTCGGTGCAACAGTAACCATTTAAACACTAAAACACTAAAACATTTAATAAACATAAGCATAAAATAGTAAAAGTGTAACACTGTCCTGAGTTTTTTCATAGTAGTATAAAAGTATGAAAATTTACACCGACACTAAAACACAACATTTAATGAACACAAGCATAAAATGAACTAATAAAAGTGTAATACTTATTATATAATTATAATAATAATTATATATATAATTAATTATATAATTATTAATGTTAAACTGAAACATTTTATTTTATTTGCATCTGTGAAGGTTCTGACTGAAATGCACAAACTTTTGACGGATCTCTCAAGACGTACTGGTGCTCAGAGTACGTGTTGGGGATGACTCTCGGCTTGTACCATCGTATTTTTGCTTGATGTCTATAAATTGGACATTAAAGCCATTTTGGAGGTTGCTAATGTTGATTAGCTGTGGTGGCCATTTTGAATAAAATTGACTCCAAAAGGAAAGCAGTTATAAATGTACAAATTATTACGTTTGGAAAGCTTCAATTGATTCACTGATTCATGGGATAGTTTAACAAACAGACAAAAACATGTGCACACACAGACATGGGCGAAAAACATTATCACTTTTTGACTTTTGCTGATAACAATAATAAAATCACAACCACATACAGTATTTTTCTACTAATTTCCAGCTCTTATAAGATGTTTGTTGGAGCTTACAGACCGCATCAAACGGCATCAATCTGAAGTAGTTTTGCAGAGAGTAGGCCTTTCGCGATGAAATGATGTTGTGATTGCTGCAGAATGTGGTCTGGCATTATCTTGTTGAAAAATGCAGGGTCTTCCCTGAAAGAGATGACGTCTAGATGGGAGCATGTATTGTTCTAGAACCTGAACATAGTTCTCTGCATTAATGCAGATTTTTAACTAGTACACGCAAAAGTGAGCACATTACACCAGTCTTGGCCTCCCTGCACTGGCTACCGGTTCATCTTCGAATCCAGTTCAAAATTCTCCTGTATGTCTACAAATCACTGAACAGTCTCGCCCCCGCCTATCTCTCGGATTTGATACACCCATATGTCCCACCACGTGCTTTGAGGTCAGAGGACCGGGTACTTTTAAGAGTTCCAGGAACTCGCCTTAAGCGCAGAGGTGACAGGGCGTTCTCTGTAGCAGGACCAAGACTCTGGAACGAGTTACCGCTGCTCGTCAAACAGGCCCCCTCCTCTCGGTTTTCAAATCCCGGTTAAAAACTCACTACTATTCTGTTGCTTTCAACACCCGCTGATTTGTATTTGATCGTTTTATTTATGATCTGCAATGTTTTTATGTCTTTCGTGGTTTACTTCATTGTCTGTGTTGCCTGTTGTTTGTTTGTTTGTTCAGCACTTTGGTTTGGACTTGTTCCTGTTTAAAGTGCTTTATAAATACTGTAAAATGGTATGGTATGGTAATGGTGCCTTTCCAGACATGCAAGCTGCTCATGCCACAAGCGCTCATGCAACCCCATACCATCAGTGATGCAGGCTTCTGAACGGAGCGTTGATAACAACTTGGGCTATCCTTGTCCTCTCTGGTCCGGATGACATGGCGTCCCAGTGTTCCATAAAGAACTTCAAATCGTGACTCATCTGACACAGAACAGTCTTCCATTTTGCCACACTCCATTTTAAATGACCCCTGGCCCAGTGCAAACGTCTGAGCTTGTGGAGCTTGCTTAGAAATGGCTTCCTCTTTGCACTGTAGAGTTTCAGCTGGCAACGGTGGATTGTGTTCACTGACAATGCTTTCTGGAAGTATTCCTGAGCCCATTCTGTTATTTCCTTGACAGTGGCATTCCTGTTTGAGGTGCAGTGACGTTTAAGGGCCCGGAGATCACAAGCATCCAGTAGAGTTTTACGGCCTTGACCCTTACGCACAGCGATTGTTCCAGATTCTCTGAATCTTTTGATGATGTTATGCACGGTTGATGATGATAACTTAAAAGTCTTTGCTATTTTACGCTGGGTAACACCATTCTGGTATTGCTGCACTATCTTTCTGCGCAACAATGGTGGAATTGGTGATCCTCTTACCATCTTGGCTTCTGAGAGACACTGACACTCTGAGAAGCTCTTTTTATACCCAATCATGTTGTCAATTGACCTAATTAGTGTTAATTGGTCTTCCAGCTGTTCTTTATATGCTCAATTTCCTTTTTCCAGCCACTTATTGCTACTTGTCCCAACTTTTTTGGGATCCGGTTTGTATACACCATGGTAGATTAAGTCTGAATATGGAAATTCTTCACTTTCTAAATGAAGTATGATTCATTTTGACCGAGATTTGTTGTTTAAAATCAAGAAACGCATGTCTGTGCATCCAAAAAAAAAGATGATAGAAAATATCAGCACTTAAAGTCTCAGCTGTCAGCTGTGTCGTGATGAACAACTTAATAACACAAGTAGGAAGATGTTCACTTTGTATAGAAAACTTTTGACTCCCGCCGTGGCATTAATTGTTTTGCTTTTCTTTGTCAGGCCACTCCTGTTCTCATAGTACATGTGCATTAAGTCTTTTGTTTCATTGATGTGGCCTTCCTCCTCGTCTTCCTCTCCAAGGAAGTGAGGGCAGCGAATGAACTATTTTGGGTTGAATGGACAATGCATTGTGTTATTTTCAACAAGCTTATGCCACACTTTAGATAGAGCGTTGTAGCCACAATCAGATGCCTCAGAAACTCAATTCAGGAAGCTGTAACCTTTATGATGCATAACATGTTCAACAAAATTACATGGAAGTGAGTTTGGCCTCTGGAATGAAGTCTGCTGCCACCAAAACCATCTTTGCACTCTATCATTTGTCTTTTTGCACATTGCACATGAATAGATCTGCATATCTGAAATACCAGATGTTATCGTTCAGATTTGAGCGTGCAGATAAAGATCGTCGGACAATGGTAAATGAGAGGGTGATGTCTTCACATCATTATATTCCCCTCTTTGGTGAAGCAAATGTGTTATTACGGCATGCCGTCAAAAGGCGAAGTTGGACAATAAAGTTTACTTGCCCTTGTGTGAGTACATGTTTGTGTCTGTCTGTTACCAAAACATTTCATAAACCACTTGACAAATTGAAATAAACTTGCAGAAAATGGTCATTGGATGCACATCTACAGCTAATTAACTGTTGGAGTCAATATAGTTGCCTCAGCTATTTGACCTCAAAAACACAAAGCGAGTCATCCTCCTCCATCTCACTCTGTCCTCTGCATCCTCTGACCTCACTCCAACTACCTCCATGTTTAAAGGTGACTATAACTCGGCAGCAAAAATAAAAACGAATATAACTCAGTCCTTTTGACAGATATTGACCTAAACTTTGGTAGTAGCTGAGTAGGGCTGTGTAATAATATAAATTTTGCGATATATATCGATTTTTTTCTTTCCTAGAATTTTTTTTATATTCATCCGCAAGTATCGTAACATCCAACTGTCACCCTGCTCACTCACTGCTTGCTTCGCCCGGAGAGTGATTAGGTCATCCAGCCACTAGTGTAGCTGTAGAGCATTTATGCCAAGTTACCCACCTAGTAGATACTTGATTTACACAGAAGTACGGGCAGTGTAATGGCGGCGAATATCGTTCCAGTACCCTCTTGCATTAAAGCAGATGTGTGGGCGCACTTCAAAAATAAGGAAAACGACTTTATGGATAAAACTCTAGCGGTCTGCATAGTTGGTGGTTTTAATCAGTTTTCAGTTAAATTAATTCAATCCAAGTTTATAACAGTCACAAAATGTCACCAAAATCACTCTGTCCCTTTAAAATCTATCAGAAAATCGCAAAAGCGTATTGAATTGTATCATTTGCTGAATATCGCAATATATAGTATATCGTATCGTGCATCGTATCGTGAGATTATTGTTTTACTACAGCCCTATAGCTGAGAGTCATGTATAATACAAACTCTGAGCATGACGCTGTGCAGTATTGCAATGAGATGCACGTAATATATGTGTAAAGTTTGACCAAAACAGCTACGACTCTTAACAGTTGTCAACACAAGATGATCTTGGTTAAAGATTATGTCCTAAAAAGCAGAGGGCAATATAAATTCCTCTTCCAAATTTTATGTTTTTACTTATTTTAAGTTCTGAGCTATTATGTAAGATTTTTATGGGGTTCTGGATTATGAATGCAAAAAATACATATGTTTTTAAAGATTACTGCTGCCAGAAAAACTAGAATCGTGTGTTGGCCACACATTCCTTGCACCATTTAAATAATAATTTGCAAAAGCTAATCCCGAATACTTCCTTCTGCATGGTATTGAGTAACTTGTGTCCTTATTTGGTTAATAAATTGTTGCAGAATTTAACAATGGCTTCAGACTTCACTGTTTCTGAGGCCAAAACAGCAGGACTCCCACAGAAGCTTGTGCTTAAAAGAATAACTTTCACGAGGAGAAACAATACTTTTCAGATGGAGATCAGAGTATTTGGTATGAAAAACAAAGCAGAAGCTTTTTTTCTTGCTTTATTTTGAGATGCATGGAGGAAATCCAGATAAAGCTGAAGGATCTGGTACGGGGAAGTATTTAGGGGGATGGGAGCCGCCGTACAGAGACTCCAATGTAATAATGCTGCTCCCATGACTTCCTCTGGCAGCCCCTTAACGGTCTGCAGCTGTGTTTCTTACAGTGGCTGCACTAGCTTGACTTTATTTTAATGCACAGGCAAAAAAAAAATCGTAGTCACCCGCTGCTAAACCACATGTGGCAACATGAGTGTGACCATGGCACCGTGAGAGGCAAGGAGGAAAATGATCAGGTGAAGGAGAAGATGGACACAATATGTAAACATAACAGAAGTGTTCTCCAAAGCTCTTCTTATCTTTATTGCTGCATGGATCTGAAAATTAGCCCAGTGGTAGAGAGGCTCTAAATAAATGTGAACCGTTAACCATTTAAATTTGTCTCTAAAAGATCGTTTGAGAAAATGCAATAAACTGTATTTGTTTTTCAGTGGGGAGAGTGGAGCAGGGAAGACCGTGGCAGCCAAATACATCATGGGATACATCTCCAAAGTGTCGGGAGGCGGCTCCCGAGTGCAGGTGAGAGCAGATGCGTTTGGTCCATCAGAGTCTGTAAAAAATGCATCATGTTTGTTTGTTGAAGGCCTCGTTGCATAAAAGGATTGATAACTGAAGATCATGGAGGCTTGTGTGCAGTAGGACTTCAAAATTCTTTATGAATGAGGCAGTCTGGTGTGGTTTTTACTCTTCATAGACAACTTAACTAATAGGATCTTTAGGTACTTTTTTGGCGTACACTCTGTCAACTCTGTATATAATTTAACCAGAAACAATAAAAAAGGTGGTGGAGTAGCTCTATTTGTCAAAAATGAAATAAAGTGTAGAATAATTAATGAAATGTCAATAATTGTTGACAATCTTATGGAAATAATAACAATAGAAATATTAAATGAAAATGCTAAAAACATATCCATAAGTTGTGTATATCGATCATTTAAACAGAAACAATAAAAAAGGTGGTGGAGTAGCTCTATTTGTCAAAAATGAAATAAAGTGTAGAATAATTAATGAAATGTCAATAATTGTTGACAATCTTATGGAAATAATAACAATAGAAATATTAAACGAAAATGCTAAAAACATATCCATAAGTTGTGTATATCGATCACCAGGATCAAATATAGAAATATTCACCGATAAAATCATACAACTATTGGAAAAGAGTTTAAATAAAAAAGTTTTCTTGTGTGGAGACTTTAATATTGACCTGGGAAATAAAACAGATTCAAATAACATCAGCACATTTCTAAATTCAATGTATAGTTTAAATCTTTATCCGTTAATATCAAAACCAACAAGAATTACAACTCATAGTGCTACGATAATTGACAACATTTTCACAAATATAACAAATGGGGATGTGACAGGTGGTATCTTAACAACTGATTTAAGTGATCATTTACCAGTTTTCACTATCTACAGAAATGATCAAAACATTACAAAAGAAGTTACAATTAAGAAAAAAATAATAAACACATCAAAAAAAGCTATGGATCAATTAAAAAATGATTTACAGAAGCAAAACTGGAAGGACGTGTATATAATAATAATAATAATAATAATAATAATAATAATGAATTCAATTTATAACGCGCTTTTCATTAGTGAAAATCTCAAAGCGCTACACACATTGAATGCTACACACATTCATACACCGGTAGCGGCAGACTACCATGCAAGGTGCTTTCCAGTCCTACCGGGAGCAACTCGGGGTTAAGTGTCTTGCCCAAGGACACAACGACACATGGTGTGGGGAACCGGGATTCGAACCGCCAACCTTCCGATTGTGGGACGACTGCCATTACCACTACGCTATATTGATGATGTTAACAGATCATATGATGAATTTATGAATATTTTAGAAGCTCTGTATGAAAAGAATTGTGTGCAAAGAAATCGTAGAAAAAGAAATATTGTCGACCAACCTTGGATGACTAAAGGGTTGAGAAATGCTTGTAAAAATTTTTACTTGTATTCATGTTTCTTAAAAACGAGAACACAACAAGCTGAAGAAAAATATAAAAAATATAAAAATAAATTGGTAATGATTATAAGAAAATGCAAGAAAGAATACTATAGTGATTTATTAAACAAGAGTAATGGTGACACTAAAACAACATGGCGAGTTATAAATGATGTTCTAAAAAGTCATAAAGCGAAAACGAACATTGCAAAATATTTTGTGAAAGATGACAAAGAAATACATGATGAGAATGATATCGTAAATGAATTTAATCAATATTTTGTAAATATTGGATCAAGCCTTGCAGCTAAAATACCAAAAGTAGATAATAATGTGTGTCATTCAATTAAAAGTTGCACCAACAGTATTTTTCTTAATGGAACTAACAAAGAGGAAATTATGAAAATGGTAAAAAATCTCTCAGACAAGAGATCAAAAGACTGTGTGGACATGGATAAGATGTTCGTAAAAGAAATAATGAGTTATGTTATTGAACCGTTTACATATATATGCAATTTATCATTTTCAACAGGAATATTTCCAGATAACATGAAAGTAGCAAAGGTACGGAAGCGTACAGGTAACCCCCGACCTACGACCCCATCGACCTGCGAACCACGGGACCTACGAACATATCATATTTAATAAAAATATGAATTAAAAAAAAAAAAAAAAATTTTTTTTTTTTTTTTTTTTGTGTTTAAATGTTCTTAATTTCATGTGTACATCACTTTGTTGCAGCTCTGGTTGTTTTAAAGGCTTTATAAATAATAATTATGATAAAAAAGATCATTTCTGATCATTTTTGAGCAATCTTGGGAAACAGGAAGTAGGTCTTCAGTTTACACGGTCACAAATTAATGTAGAACACCGGACGGCGTTTTAGGTTCAGTCACTGGGGTCTCCGGTCACAAATTCATGTAGAACACCGGACGCCATCTTAGGTTAGCTGCCGGGAGTCGGCCCGAAGACTGGTGACCAGGATGGCTTCATATGGATTAATTACGAGCTGGAAACGTCTCTGTGAACTTTGTGGATGTCTAAGGCAGCAGCAGAAGCTGCAGATTGATCGCGCCGCCGCTCCAACACCAGCTCATGGCTTGGCTAGCAGAAGCTAGCCAGCTAGCTAACACAGGTCTGGAGCGGCTGCGGTGGTTCACTGGCCGGCCGGCGGGGCTGCTAGGCCCGACAACAATCAACGCATGGCAACCTAAGATGTCGGCTTTGACCATCTCAAAGTAAGAAAATATATTTTTATTTATTCTGTAAATGTGAATAGCAATGTTTAACATTACAGTACACTACTGTACATGATTAAATGTGCGCACGCTCCGTTAGCATGATAAATAAAGGTTGAATGAATGAATTTTTTTTTTATAATTTTCACCCCCCACCTGCGAACCGATCGACCTGCGAACCGTTCTTAGGTCCCTAAATCGTTCGTAAATCGGGGGTTGGGTGTATT
>JBBPBX010002806.1:67069-87410 GCA_038048925.1 Garcialebias charrua | reverse complement strand
CCACCACTACTGTCACCTGCCAGTCACGTGCCACCACTAAAAATTTGCCCCATTTTGTGACTTCTTTATGTACCCAAAATTGTGTATTGAGGTTAAGTAACAAAATATTATATTTGAAACCAAACCTGTGCCTGACTGTCCTTTTACTGCATGGTCCATCACACTGTGCACATCCCTCCTCACTCTATTTCAGATAGAAGTAGGCTCCAGCAATAAAAACAAACAGTGAGGTTGCAATGTCTTTATTTATAAAGGCTACTCAAATCTAGAAAACACCTTCATGTTCCTGTCATCACAAATTTCTCTGCAGAACTTTTCATGGTCCTCCTTCATTTTGAAAATAAAAGTGAATTGTTCTGCTGGAGAACTTTCATCCATTTCCTCAGTCCAGCTGTCGAGGGCCTGGAGAGCTTCTTCCTTGTCTTCATCATCATAATCAAGGACAGCAGGAAGTGTAACCTGGCCAACAAATATTTGGTTTTTGCACCATTCTGCCGCAGCATGGCTGTCTCTCAAGATTGAGCTTCCCTGCAGAAAAATATGTTGATTAATATGTTTATTATGTGAATACTGTTACCTGTAAATATTACACCTTGGCAATTCAATCTATTTTAAGATATACTTTTAAATTACATTATAAATGTGTCAATGCAATTCCTGTGTCCTTTAACCTGGGTTTCAAAACCATGTGCACTAAAATACCTATGCAAATTTATGAAGTGTTTTTGTAGCAAGTGTCTGATTATAATTTTTGACCTTTTCTGGTGTTGTTTCTTCTTCTTTTTCTTTTTGTTCTTCTTCTACTTTGTCTCTGTTAATAAAATAAAGAAATGCATAAATAGAAAGTCTTGCAATCTAGCATGCCCGTGGTATCTTTGGGACAACACTAATGTTATTTACCTAAAAAATTCCATGACTCTGTCCTGAAGAACAATTTCCGCTTGGTAGCGGCAGAGATTGCCTCTTCTTTGCAGCCACTGGATCACAACCTAGAATGCATTTCAAGAACACCTGTTGTAAAATTACTAATTGCATGGTATTTATATGTTGAACTACCATACAATAAAATATACTGTGGTGGCTACAACCACACCAAGATATTATTTTATTTCTCAGTAAATCTCTGTTTGAAATGACAACATAACTTGAGCAAAATTAACTGTAGAGAAAATGTTTTTATGCTTTAAATTTAGTTTTTTTGTCATGTCCACTTACATATTGGAATTTATTTATTTATTTTTTATTAATTTTATTTCATGCTGACAAGAGGGCAGTTGAAACATGAAATACTCTTATTTCTAAAAGTTGCAAATTTGCAAGAAAAAAAAACAATTTCCATATTGTGGTGGCAGGGAACGTGGCAGGTGACAGTAGTGGTGGCACGTGACGTGGCAGGTGACAGTAGTGGTGGCAGGTGACGTGGCAGGTGACAGTAGTGGTGGCAGGTGACGTGGCAGGTGACAGTAGTGGTGGCAGGTGACGTGGCAGGTGACAGTAGTGGTGGCAGGTGACGTGGCAGGTGACAGTAGTGGTGGCAGGTGACGTGGCAGGTGACAGTAGTGGTGGCAGGTGACGTGGCAGGTGACAGTAGTGGTGGCAGGTGACGTGGCAGGTGACAGTAGTGGTGGCAGGTGACGTGGCAGGTGACAGTAGTGGTGGCAGGTGACAGTAGTGGTGGTGGCAGGTGATGTGGCAGGTGACAGTAGTGGTGGCAGGTGACGTGGCAGGTGATGTGGCAGGTGACAGTAGTGGTGGCACCTGTGGCATCTGGTGGCAGTCTGTGGCACACCAATGTGTTTAATAAGTAATTTTAACTGTAATTTAAAAAAAGAAATATGTATTTTTTTAGTCATCCTACACACAAAGCACTATTTTAGACATGTTTCCTAAATGCACTATTACAGGTTGTTCTGTGTTTATTAAATAATATAATCATCATCGTCAGAAGGTCATTTTTGAAGGACATACAATAAAGATGAAGCATTTATTTATTTAATTAATTAATTAATTTATTTATTTATTTTACACAAAACGGCAATAGTTTTGCACAAAATTGCTGTGGAAGATGATCTGACAAAGTCCGTGACAGCTAGTGCACCTTGTGGTCTGTGGAAGACAGTTCCTGTGGCACCCTGTGGCAACCGTCGCGGCACTTTGACATTCGGTGGCCGTGGCAACCTTCACGGCCGTGGCAGCCTTCGTGGCAGTCTTCGTGGCAGCCCCGGTGGCCGTGGCAGTCTTCGCGGCAGCCCCGGTGGCCGTGGCAGCCTTCGCGGATGGCCGTGGCAGCCTTCGTGGCAGCCTTCGCGGCACTTCCGGTCGCAGTCGCGGCACTTCCGGTAGCAGTCGCGGCAGCTGCCACTGCCACGAATTGCGCTCGCTGTCTCTCGCTTTTTTCCTGCTGTCCCCCACAGGATATTTTGATGCAAAGGCAACATGTCGTGTCGAAGTGCCGCTTTATATTTGAGCGTTTCATCGAGGCAATTTTATCATTGCATATCAGACACACTGCAGAACCTGCTCTCTCCACAAAAGCAATCACACGGGTTTCTACAACTAGCTAAGCTAGCTGCTAGGAGGGATGTTTACTTCCTGATCAGTCACCCGCGGACAGCTGTGATTGGCTCTAGTCAGTGCCAGTCACCCACGGACAGCTGTGATTGGCTCCAGCCACTCGCGGCCATGTTTTATATTTTTATCGACTTTTTAAAAATATTATTATTAAAGATTTGTCTGAGAGCCATATGCAGCCATCAAAAGAGTCATATATGACTCGCGAGCCATAGGTTCCCGACCCCTGACTAGAACAAAGTCAAGAAACAGAAACAGTTTAAAACTAGGATGACTCGCCTGATTCTTAGCTTTTTTTGAGCTAGCAGTTAGCCCAACACGGTCGGGTCACGTGGCTCAAATAAAACACTTAAAATAAAGCATGTGAAACCCACAAACGACCAGAATACAACGCTAGCAAACAGTTTAAAGCCTAACATGCATGTTTTTGGACTGTGGGAGGAAACCGGAGCACCCGGAGAAAACCCACGCATGCACGGAGAGAACATGCAACTCCACCCAGAAATTCCCACTTTCATCTGCACATAACAGTTTGAAGAGTTTACTTACAGTGCAAGAAGTTAATCCACCGAAGGAGATCTCTCTGTAGCTGCTTCCTGCAGCTCGAACGTCGCTCTAACTGAAAACTGGTTTGAAAAAAAGCGCGGCGCAAATGAACATCCACTCAGAGGGCTGATTCAAATGAGGCAGGCGGAGCAATCCAAAACGCCTGAAGCACCTACGTACCACGAATCACGGCCGGACCCAATACGTTGCACTGTAGGGGGTCGCTCGAGTGTCGGCTGATCCCTGCTCCGGAGCAGAGCTGCAGGTGCAAAACGTACACACGCAGAGCGGATGAAGGGCGGAGCAAAACGAGGTCCGCGGTCCGTGTACATTCAGGCAGTTCGTTTTTTCATTTGAAACCAAAAATGAAATAATGAAAAAACCACTTGTTTTTCCGTTTTTCGTTTATTTAACCAAAACAAAAAAACGGATTACAAACCGTTATCCGATTTCCGATTTTGTGCACAAAACGAAAATGGAAAAAACGGATAACGACGGGTCAGTTTCGATTTTGTAATTTCTTTTATTGACAGCGGATATGACCCGGAAGTTCTCTCTGCCCCGGGAGGGAGGGAGGAGGGGGGGCGGCAGTGATCAGTACTGTATTCGCGAGCGACGCGTTTGCTACACAGAAACGTTGTTGTCCTGTCAAGTTTTGTTGTATAACGTGAAGTATTACAGTCAGAACTCAGAATTTGGATGAAATTCTGACTTGGATTCAACTGAGCAACTTTTCACCTCCGCATCATCATCATGGCAGCTATTCACAACAACAGTGAGTGAAAACTTTACATTCAGCAGCATTCTGTTTGTTTGTTTCATATTTAGTCAGTCATACATGTGGTAGGCTACTTTTAAAAGTTTGTAAGGTGACACATTAAAATGCTTATTGCCACAACAAATAGGCTAAACTTCTAAAATTATGCTTAACTTGGTTAGTGTACAAAACAATTTGCACAGGCTCCTGCTGTAGTGGTGTATCATTAAAATGATGGAAATACATGACATTAGTTTGACCCATTGTCTTAATATACAGTATACTGCATATAATATATACTGTGTGTGTCTGTGTTTTATCATCAATTCACAGAAATATCTTCACCTGAAGAGTGGACCCAGGAGAACAAACCTTGATATTGTTAAAGAACAGATGGAGACGTCTTCATGATCTGTAGAACACCAGGACTGATGCTACAGAATCCTTTAGAACATCAGGACTGGTACGTTTGTGCATCAAGACATCAAAATATGCAGAAATACCACAACTGGCCAGAGCATTGAGATGAAAATGAATCAATGAAAATATGAATTTAAAGCGGACCTCAGATGCATTTTTTAAATTTTTATGTTATTTCTGTGTGCTATCTAGACCCTATTCCTTCAATTTAATGCACAAAATAATTCTTAGATAATCAATTATACCCTTTTTAATTCTGCCATTTTTAACTTTCGTTTTGAACGACCGGTTTCTGATAGAAGTTCTGAAGTCCACGCCCTTCAAAGATCTGTTAACGCCCTCATAACAGCCAGTATCTGTAATGTGTTGTTGTTTTAAAATTAGCTCTTTTTTTATTACTCATTTGACTTACTGTTAGTGCTAGCTTAAGATAACTTACCGAAACCCGTCTGAGCGCGCCGCAGTTTGCTGCTCCTTTTAGCATTATACCACCCGAATCCGAAGCTAATGTTAGCTTGTTCCTCTTCCGGTTTTCGCCAGCTCCGCTCGGAGACTTTGGGCGTTATCGCTGTTCCAGTCAAGACAACACAAAGTTCACCAAGTGTCTCCCGTAAATTAATCCGTAAGGGGAAGGTCCTCACTGCTGCGAGGCTGCTGCGAGGCTGCAGCAAGGCTGTACAGTTGAAGCTCCGCTCCATGGCGCCGGAAGAGGGTCCCGTCGAACCCGGTCCTTCCGCCTGTGGTCCGCTCGTTTAATTTTTGCCGGCTGCGCGTTGGCAGCGATCGCAAATACACTAAAAATTGAACTAAAACATAAAAATAACAATTATACTTTATTTATAAAGCCATTTAAAAAAACACAGCTGCAACAAAGTGCTGTACACATGAAATTAAGAACATATAAACAAAAGATGAGATGAAATCATGAAAAACAACAGTCATGTGTTTAATACAGAAGTGGGTTGAGCCTAACCAGGTGAGGGGCTGGACTCAGGTTTGAGGTGGGTTGTCCTCGCGCCTGTGACGTCACAGGCGCGATTGACTTCCATTTTATTTCAAAAACGAACCGTTTTCATCACAGTAAAATAAATCTACTTAGAGTAAATAAACCACTGGGTGCATTTTTTTGGCACAAGGACTGTTTTTTTATGAAGTAAATACCCAAAGTTTAGTAAAAAAACATTAAAAAGTGAATTTTGCATGTGTGGTCCCCTTTAATATTTTTTCTGACAGTTCAAATGAACATATTGTTGGAAAAAAAAAGGATAACAATGAACCAAGTGTTTCTGTAGTTATGTGTAAATAAAGTTACAGTAGTACACTATACAGTATTATCTGTTAGTGTTGAGTTATTCTTTGTGAGAATATTTGTGTATCTGTTTTAATTTCATTTGTTCATATACAACTCACAGCTCGTACTTTAGTAAAAACAAAATTGGTGAATGTTAAAAAAAAAACATTTTATTAAAGTAAAACCATCCCATATTATCAAATATATGAAAATATATGAGTGGAGCGAGGATGTCAGTGTGAGTCAATCTAGTACATTCAGCTACATGTTTACATTCTTGGTCTAATTATTTTGACCTCGTGTGTTTTTATTCAGCTCTCAGAAACTAAAGTCTTCACTCCCTCATGCTGCTGAGAACCATATCACACCTGGGCAAAGGTAATGTTTTCTCCATAGAGACTTGATTTACTTAAAGTTTTATTGATTTTACCCGTTTAACTTGTCATTTTATTGTATATTAAATTGAGTTTTTAGTTCACTGTGTGTTAGTGTACTGACATGTAAATACTGTACACACTAATCTAGGTTCTGCAGGCTCTGTGCTGCACAAGATTCATATACCTCGCCTCTTTGCTGCAGAAGCCTGGTGTTGGAGGAGGAGAACCACCTTCCTCCGCTTCCACACAGTCTGGTCTTCACCAACTCTCACCATAACCAGCAGCCGCCCCCGAGCTGCAGCACAAGATTTTGATGGCCGCTACAGTGACACACAAGTTATCCTGGACTGTACAGAACTACGGTGTCAAACACCTTCATCCCTGCTCCTCCAGAGTAAAAAGTCTTCTCTTTGGTCAGGAAATGGAGATATGAAGTTTGACAGAAAAGCTGATGGCACAGTCTTGAAGAAAAACAAAATGCTGTCATTTACTTATATTGACATTGTCTTACAATTGTAAGTAGATATTCTTGATGGAAATATGTTGTACTGTTTTGTTTGGAGGTAAGTGCAGTACCTAAATATTTTATTGACCACTGTATTTTGGTATGTGGATCTCTTTTAAATTAATTTTGTTATGTGAGAATGTTAACCAATTGTACCTATGTAAAATAAAGTTTTTTGAGAGGTCCAACTTTGAAAAACCTTGTTTATTTGATAGTGTCAAAAACAGGGTATCAAAAACAGGGTAAAGTTAAACAATCAAACATATTAACAATCAAATGCCTTAAATGAAAATTACAGATATATTATCCATTCAATTGGATATTTTTTTTTAATTATTGTTAGTCTTGTTTTATAGCCACAGTAACAACAATGCAATATCCTCTGTATTTCAATATTTGAAAACTTTAATTGTGAAATAGAAGGTCAAGATTTTACAGGTAAGAAATCATATGGTAAAAACCTTTTAAAATAAAACTTTTATTGATTTATGGAATCTGCTACCAAGTAGGTAAACAGATTAATGAGGGCTGAAAATTTTAAAAATCTTGTAATTGCTTTGACTGATAAGGTATTTAGCACCAGCAGCAGCCAGAACCAGGCCAGCCTGTGCTGATGTGTTGGGGCGCAGACGACGCTGAAGCAGGGGCTGCTTGTTGAGATGGAGGACTGGGCTGACGTGCCAGAGGCAAGGAGGGGCCGGAGTGTCTCTGAACCAGCTGGCTCAGCACAAGGCTCTGGCTGCAGGCCAACGTCACCTGCAAACACACACACAATAATTAAATCTATATCACGCACATACATTCAAACAAGACTGCACAGATACTGATGAACTTACGGCTGAACTGTGACGACAGAGAGGTGGTGTTAAATTCAGAAACCTTCATGTCCCCGCTGGAGGAGGATGGTGGAGGTACAGGTGCTCCCAAACCTGGCAGTCGGCCAATGGAGGTGTTGCTTCCTAGGGTGCTAACAGGAGGAGCAGTCTGGGAGTGAAGACTTTAGTTTCTGAGAGCTGCATAAAAACACACGAGGTCAAAATAATTAGACCAAGAATGTAAACCTGTAGCTGAATGTACTAGATTGACTCACACTGACATCCTCGCTCCACTCCTCTGCTCTGCTGCCCAGTCCTCCGACGTATTCCTCCAGGACACTAGAAGACAAGTTAAACATAACATGAGGGTGCACACAGTCTATTTTTTAATAAACTGAAAACTGTTTTGAGCACAAATGTTCACCCCCCTTAAATCAGAGAGTAACTTCTAGCCTTCAGAAGAAGAAGCTGTGCGTGTGTTCTTTAGATTAAAGTAAAACTAATATGCATGAATTACCAAATTAACACTGGGTTAAAAGTAACAACAACCATAAAAGAAGAACAATGCATGCAGCAAATAACCCAATGGGGACAAGCAAGGCCAAACTCAACTGTTTACATCTTCTTAAAGTGTAGCCAATTCCATCCTATTTTTATTTAATATTTAATTACCATCTTAGCTAAATCCCCATTAACAACAGGAACGTGGGGTTACTGAACCAACAATCTTAAAACTGTCATCTGAACAATCCTAGCTTCACCCTACACTTAAACGGAGGCTTTTCAGCTTTCTTCATGACCTGACACAGAACACTGACAACTACTAGGTGTCTCCTGATTTTTGCATGAAACTGAGAAGAGCAACATGTTAGTAGAATGATCACAAAATATGAGCCGTTTTGTTTAAGTGTGGAAAATCTGTTTCTACGTGAGTACACAAAAAAAAAGATTGCGTTGCTAATAGGCTAACGTTAGCCGCTAACAGGTAGCAATAACACAACGCGATCAAACTAACGTTACTTACCCTCGTAGTTGTGCAGGAAACTTGAGATATGCAATTTAAATCCCTTGTTAGTTTGCTTGTCGGAGCAGAGGACCAGACATCAACGATACGATGAACATAGCTGATACTTGTCTTGGGCAGCTCTTGTAAACATTCAGACAGCACCATTTTCACCGGGGCTAGACCGGAAGCTACTGCCGCCCCCCTCCTCCCTCCGTTGTCTTTTCACAATAAAAGCACAATAATATCTTCATCATAATTACACTGATGTAACTGGGCCGCGATATCGATCTCCCAGATTTTTCTCTGTTAAGAGTTTTTTTAAACAATACAAAGTTTGTTCTGTGTAAATATGCTCAAATGAATTCTACACTCTTAAATGTGCACACAAATGCTTCGACACGTCACATTTGCGGGGCAGAGAGGACTTCCGGGTCATATCCGCTGTCAATAAAAGAAATTACAAAATCGAAACTGACCCGTCGTTATCCGTTTTTTCCATTTTCGTTTTGTGCACAAAATCGGAAATCGGATAACGGTTTGTAATCCGTTTTTTTGTTTTGGTTCAATAAACGAAAAACGAAAAAACAAGTGGTTTTTTCGTTTTTTCATTTTTGGTTTCAAATGAAAAAACGAACTGCCTGAATGTACACGGACCGTTAAGGAAGGCAAATCATTCCTTGTATTTAAGAAACTGGTAAAAAATGAATTGCTAAAAAAATATAAATGAATCGAATTTAATGTGTGATATATGTGAATTGAAAATTGACTGAGTTATTTACTTATTTTGTTATTATAGAAAATATTGTTTGAACTGTTATTAGATGAATAAGGAGCAGATTTAATAAGATTTATTCTTCATCTGCTACCTTTCATTTTATTTTTTTTTATTTTTTCTATTATGAATACGTTAATTGTTGTATTTCATATTATAAAATGAATAAACTAACAAACAAACAAACAACTCCTTTTCTACTTTGGTCCAAATTTTTCCTGCAGGTGGCGGTAAAACAACAGCTGCTAATGAAACTCACGAAGAAGAAATCCGCTCTGAAGTTTGAGTAAACAAAGCAAGAAACAGAAAAGAGAAAACGTTGCGTTTGATTGCGGTTCTGTTGTGTCTCTGGTCTGTTTTGTATTGGTTAACTGGACCCGAGTTCGGACTCGGTTGGACTCTGGGTTCGTGTCCTCTGGACCCATTTTGTCTCCGAGTTTCAGCGGAGCGAAATAATGGAAGCTAACAAGGTGAGCTTCCCCCTCTTTTTGGTAAAAGTTATTCTTCTTGGGCTGCCTGTGCAGCTGTTTTCTCCTTGTTGAGACACCGGCTTCATGCGCCTGCGGCTCTGTTGCTCTCGAGTTTAACAACGTAAAGCATGTGTCGCAAACCCGCGCGTGCGTCAAACATAAAGCAGCGCCGTCATCTCGCAAAACCCCATATGAAGCTTCTTTGCGACAGTTTTTTTTTATTCTTATCACGATAGAGACGATAGAAGGAAAGTAGCATGATAGACACGTTTCTATCGTCCCCACGATATATATCGTCATATCGCACAGCCCTAGCTGCTGCCAAGAGGCCTAAAGGGCGTTGGCACGTTTTCACAGGGACCCGTTGGTCCAGTTTAAATCTTTCCAGGCAACGGCGAATGGAGGAAACTCGTTCCTTCGAAAGCCATGCTCTGTACTGGACAGTGTCGATCTGTACTCCCAAAAATACGGTAACCCGTGATGGAGTCAAATCGCTTTTTTGTAGGTTTATGACAAAACCAAGAGACTCCAGGTGAGAAATCACCCAATAGGAGTGTGACTGGGCCTGCTTTCTGCTTTCAGCCAGAATCAGCAGGTCATCTAGGTAATTCATGACCCTGAGTCCTTGATTCCTAAGAGGGGTCAGGGCTGCATCCAGACATTTACCAGTCTAAACCAAAGGGCAAAGCTTTGAATTCATAAGCGTTTCCCTCGAAGGCAAAGCGGAGGAACTTTCTGTGTTTCCTCCATACGCCTATATGAAAATAGGCATCTTTTAAATCCATTGTACACGCGTAGTCTCCAGGTCTCACAGACTGGAGGACTTGCCGCAGTGTAAGCATCTTGAACTTAAATGTTTTAATCCTCTTGTTGAGAGTCCTGAGATCCAGAATCGGTCTCAGGGAATGATCCTTTTTGGGCACCAGGAAGTATTTGCTGTAGTGACCAGAGCGTAGCTTGCGTCCTGAGACCAAACTAATCACTCCCTTTTGCAGCATTGTTGAGACTTCCTCCCTCAGCACGTGTGCACGTGTAGGGTTAATTTTAGATTGCAGCACCCCTGTGAAGCGGGGCGGTCTTTTTGAGAACTGCAACTTGAGCCCGTGACGTATCGTTGTCATGACCCAATCATTTGGTAGACACGCCTTCCAGGCCTGCGCATGCGCGCTGAGCCTGGAGGGCATGTTGAATTGCTGCTCGTCGTGTTTTAGCGTCAGATGGATGAACTTTGACCCCTCTTGCGCTCTTTTGAGCAGGCTGGTCGACCCGACAGAAGATATCGCGAGATCTGACCGTCTCTAGCAGATCTCGTGTATCCCGCTGCGGTTCATAGTTTGACGACATGGTTTGTTTATAAAAATGGGACTCGAGTCAAGGACCAGGGCAGTCTGTACTTTGGTACTTTTATTTTTGTACATGTCTGAAACAGTGTTTGTTTTGTTTACACATGCAATAGTCGAGTCATGTTTGGTGCGTGTACACATGCCACTCGCTCCTCGTAGTTTTCTACAAGGGGAGACTGGACTCAAGAGGTTAGGTTCCCATACCACGTGGGCGGGCAAACCTGTAAAATTATCAGTTTGTCCTGTTTCATCAGGTTTGAGTCTTTTTTCCACATTAATAATAATAATAATGAATTCAATTTATAATACACTTTTCATTAGTGAAAATCTCAAAGTGCTACACACATTGAATGCTACACACATTCATACACCGGTAGCGGCAGACTACCGTGCAAGGTGCTTTCCAGTCCTACCGGGAGCAACTTGGGGTTAAGTGTCTTGCCCAAGGACACAATGACACATGGTGTGGGGAAATGGGATTCGAACCGCCAACCTTCCGATCGGGGGACGACTGCCATTACCACTACGCCACGGCCGTTGGCCATATTGGGTCACATTGGGTCACTGAAGAGGTCCTTGGCTGGTACTGGAAGTTTTCGCCGCCACCAGTGGGTCTTTTCCGTGGGAGGCCACGCGTGTCTTCCTTTGGGGGTGCAAAGCTTTTCCTCGGCAACCCCTCGCGGAGGGCTTCTGCCTGCTTGCGTCTTTGTTCCAGCCTGGCCTGGACACGTTCCAGGGCTCCCCCGAAGAGTCCCATCGACTCGATCGGGTGCTGGAGGAAAGTGGACCTCTGGTTTTCCGGGAGGTCCGACAGAGTTAGCCAAAGATGGCGCTGGGCGACAACTATTTCCGCCATTGCCTTGCCTTGGGAAATGGCTATTGTCCCTATCATGCGGAGCACGAGGTCCGAGGCATGGCGGGCCTCCTCCATGGCTTCCGTTGCGGCCTGCTTGTCTTTTGTTACCTGGATATGTTGGGGGGTTTTCCACCAGGTATGCCTGCACCATGGTCGATGCATTCATAGCACGAGCCGCGAGGCCCTGAGCCTTGCAGCACTTCTCGAGTTGTTTCTCCGAAGCACGGCAGGCCCTGTTGGGTAGCGCGGGTTTTGTCCCCGTGGCTGTGGGGGCCAGGTGAGCCGCCAGAGTCTCCTCTATCATGGGTGCGTTGGCGAGGCCTGCTGTCTCCATTCCCGTGACGTCAAGAAGTCGGGATAATGGCAGCATGATGGAAGCTCCGGGTTCCGCCTAGGAGCGTTTGAGCTCCATGAGGAAGTCCGGAAAAATGGGCATTTTCTGCAACGTTGTCGGCTGTTTCGCTTAGAAGTAGCTTCCTGCTAGCCTCGTAGCTAGCAGGAAGGCAAGGCGTGAGGTCTGGCCACGTGACCTGCAGGGCATCTGCCACCCTATGGCACAGGTCGAACAGGGCAGGTACCGACAAGTCTGGTTCCGGGAGGATTTGCGCCAGGTTCTGGGAGGAATCAACAGTTTCTCCTTTGTGACCATATTCGGCATCTTGGTCAGACACTTCAGGCGTCGAATCCTCGGCGGCAACTGAGGAGTCCGACATGTTGTCCTCTCCGACTCGGCCGTTACATTCCAGGTCCACGTTGTCGGGCTCCGGTTCAGGCGCGAGCACTTTAGTGCGACGTGCGACCTTCAGCGCCGCGTTTCTAGCCATGGATTTGGCCAACGCGTCAGCCCGTCGTTTCCTCACTACTGCCGACATTCGACGGCAGTGAGAGCAGGAGTCGGGGAATTCCAGCGCTTTCCTCGCGTGCAGAATCCCTAGGCAGACAGGACAGGCCTCGTGGGTGTCCGTCGCCGAGAGGGAGTAGCCGCAGCCGCTGGGGCATGGGCGCGAGCGAGGACTCGTCGTCTTGGTTTTCCTCCTCCTTGTCCTCCGTTTTCCCTTCTCGGGAACCATGTCCGACGAGAAGCGTCGAAGTTGTTCCTAGTTCTCTTTTGTTTGAAGTCGTCTTCTCCGTCATCTTGCTTTTGCTGGTTAGCCTGCTAATGATAACAGGAGGTTGTGACGCAGTTAGCGCCGTCGAGCGAAAAAGCTACGGAAAAGAAGAAAACTTCGAAGGTGAGTAGAAAAACGCTGGACTAGCTTTCGCCAGCCCAGCAATACGCAGGAAAATTTCTCTGTACGCTCAGTGTAGGGAGCAAGCTCACCTCAGTGGAGCGAAGCGACAACAGAGAAGTCCCACGAAGTTCAGGTGTTAAGCGAGGTGAAGGGCAAAAAAGAGAAAGATGGAAGGGCGCAAGCCGCTTAAGTACCCAGAGGGCGGGGCCTCTGGCGCGGCGGTGACGCCCCTAGCCGTAAAGGCGTGAGTATATTCCTTCAGGTAATCGCGTGGGGGCGCAATTCCCATAGCAAGTATGTTGCACCGAGAGACCAGACTGAAAGGGAACTACAAATATCAATCAATAAAAATACAATAAAATCATGACATAAAAGCCTGAGAGAATAAAAGTGTTTTCAGTTGTTTTTTAAAAACCTCAACAGAGTCAGCAAAACAAAGCTGCAGGGGCAAACTATTCTAAAGCTTGGGGGCCACTGACTGAAAGGCCCTGTCCCCTTTAGTTTTCATCCGCGTACTGTACGTGGAACATCTAAGAAGTTCTGGGTCTGTGATCGAAGGTCACGGGCAACAGAGTATTTTGTTAAAAGCTGACAAAGATACACAGGAGCCTGGCCATTTACAGCTCTGTCCATGAGCACAAGAACTTTAAAACGGATTCTAAACTCAACTGGGAGCCATCCATCCATCCATTTTCGTCCGCTTATCCGGGGACGGGTCGCGGGGGCAGCAGCCTAAGTAGGGAGGCCCAGACTTCCCTCTCCCCAGCCACTTGGAGCAGCTCCTCTGGGGGAATCCCAAGGCGTTCCCAGGCCAGCCGAGAGACATAGTCCCTCCAGCGTGTCCTGGGTCTTCCTCTGGGTCTCCTCCCGGTGGGACATGCCCGGAACACCTCACCAGGGAGGCGTCCAGGAGGCATCCTAACCAGATGCCCGAGCCACCTCAACTGGCTCCTCTCGATGTGGAGAAGCAGCGGCTCTACTCTGAGTCCCTCCCGGATGACTGAGAGCCAGTGAAGTGAAAACAGAACTGGAGTGATGGCAGTATTTACTGGATCTAGTGAGAAGTCTGGCAGCAGCATTCTGAATCACTTGTAGGTGTGATACAGAAGACTTGTCCAGGCAGGTAAAAAGGGAGTTACAGTAGTCCAGACGCGATGATACAAAAGCATGAATAATTTTCTCTAGTTCAACTCTGGAGACCATAGGTTGTATTTTAGAAATGTTTCTTAGATGAAAGAAACAAGAACGGGAAATAGTCCTAATGTGAGACTCAAAACCCAGTGATGATTCAAATGTGACTCCAAGATTTCTTACTTTTGCTTTGGCTGCTGGGCAGAAAGAGGTAATTATCTGATTGATTTTAGAGTGAAGGTGACTGGGAGCAGAAATCAAAGTCTCTGTCTTACTTGTGTTTAAAACCAAAAAGTTACTGGCGAGCCAGTCACTAATCCGGGACAAGCATTGGACAAGGATGGATAACATGCCCAGCTGGTGTGGTTTAAACGAAATATCTGAATATCATCAGCATAAATGTGATAGGAAATATCAGAAAAGGATTGAATAATGCTGGCGAGTGGGATAATATAAAAGGAAAACAAAAGTGGACCCAGACTGAACCTTGAGGCACCCCACAAATTTAAGGGGGCATAGTCAGAGGAGAACCTGTCTGTCTTGATGCAGAACATTCTGTGCGAGAGGTATGATGTGAGCCAGTCCAAAGCTGAGCCAGAAATACCAGCCAGAACCTTCAGCCTGTTTAATAAGACTGCATGGTCAACAGTATCAAAGGCAGCACTAAGGCCCTGTTTACACGGCGCATATTTTGAGTGAAACCGCTCCTTTCTCTCTGCGTCTTTGCTTATTGTTGACACGACACCACTGGCCCCCCTCTTTGACTCCAATGGTTTTTGAACTCACCCTCCAGAGTGGATCTTTTTCGCTGACCCCCCGTTAATGTAAACATCTCTCGTGGAGCTTTTGCATCAACCACATGCGCGTAGCACGCACGCGCGCACAATAAGGTCAGGCGAACGTTTCACGTGTCACGCTGCAAAATATGTGCTAATTATAACAGTTTAACAATAATAAACAGTATTTATGTTAGCGTGAGAGATATATAAATTTATCTGGACTACAGTATCTATCTGGACTTGTTACGTTTTTTAAACAATGCGTAACATGCTGTGAAAATGAAGACACCAGGTTTATTTTTTATTTATTTATTCAACACCACAAACTGTATGTCACACAAACACTGAGAATTTAACTGAACACTATTAAAACACGTTAACCGAACTGTAAATACATTAATGAACTGGACTCTTGCTGTGTTTTCATCTGGACCCCATCAGAACCGGTCCGCCTGTTGGAACGACAGCTTCTCCACCTGGCAGAAAAAAAAAAAAATAAAAACTCTGTTGTTGTGTGATCAAAGTAAACACAAGCAAACATTATATTAAGAACGTTGATTTACCTGCTGTAAGTCATGTTTTTCATGGAGTAAAGTCCGACATCATCCTCATCGTCACTCGGTTCTGGTCCAAAGTCCACTCAGCGTCTGGTGTGCAGCTTGTTAGATGAAGAGAGTCCCACTTGGTGTCAAATCTGTTGACTATTATCCAAAATCCAGCTTTAACTTGTTGTTAAGTTGTTGTTAGCTCAACTTTTAGCCCAGAAGAACGCAGCAGTCTGCCAGCAGAGTGAGGCA
Organism: Garcialebias charrua; assembly: GCA_038048925.1. Classification (NCBI taxonomy): domain Eukaryota; kingdom Metazoa; phylum Chordata; class Actinopteri; order Cyprinodontiformes; family Rivulidae; genus Garcialebias; species Garcialebias charrua. Next base: position 71,742 of record JBBPBX010002806.1, on the reverse strand, counting down.
GCACGCATGCGCAGTGGGTGAAGGTTCAGCAGCACGCATGCGCAGTGGGTGAAGGTTCAGCAGCACGCATGCGCAGTGGGTGAAGGTTCAGCAGCACGCATGCGCAGTGGGTGAAGGTTCAAAAATTCACAGCGCCAACTAATGACCCGGCATGGTAACTACAGTGATTCATGAAAGGAGGAGGGAGTCATGAGGGAGGGGGGAGATTCGAGCAGATCCGTGTCAACGCAAAACTTTTCATCTAATTAACATACCCAAAACCTCCGTTTCCCCCCACAGTGTCCATGTAAACAGGGCCTAGGAACCAACAGGACCAACACAGAGCATTTTCCATCATCAGCAGCCATTAACAGATCGTTGTGAACTTTTAAAAGAGCTGTTTCAGTGGAATGATGTTTTCGAAAGCCAGACTGAAGTGGCTCAGAAATCTGTAACTGACAGAACCAGGATTTGAGTTGGGTTTCTACAACTTTTTCAAGTACTTTACTAAAAAAAGGCAGTTTCGAGATGGGACGGAAATTTGAAAGGGAGCTAGAATCCAGATTAGGCTTCTTTAAGAGAGGGGTCACTTCTGCTGTTTTAAAATAGGATGGGACGAATCCTTTGTTCAGTGAGTTGTTAATTATCATCAACACTGTTGGACCAATACAGTTTAAAGTCTGGACAAGCAAAGATGGGGGTAATATTTCCAATGAACAATTAGAGACTTTCATTTTTCCAATTAATGAGGTCAGGTCATTTAGCCGGAAAAGGGTAGCATGCCCTCTCCGGGTCGGGGAGGAGGTCCTGCCCCAAGTGGAGGAGTTTAAGTATCTCGGGGTCTTGTTCATGAATGAGGGAAAACTGGAGTGTGAGATCGATAGGCGGATAGGTGCAGCATCCGCAGTGAAGCGGGCTGTACCGGTCTGTCGTGGTGAAGAGAGAGCTGAGTCAAAAGGCAAAGCTCTCAATTTACCGATCGATCTACGTTCCCACCCTCATCTATGGTCATGAGCTTTGGGTTGTGACCGAAAGAACGAGATCTCGGATACAAGCGGCTGAAATGAGTTTTCTCCGCAGGGTGTCTGGACTCTCCCTTAGAGATAGGGTGAGAAGCTCAGTCATCCGGGAGGGACTCGGAGTAGAGCCGCTGCTTCTCCACATCGAGAGGAGCCAGTTGAGGTGGCTCGGGCATCTGGTTAGGATGCCTCCTGGACGCCTCCCTGGTGAGGTGTTCCGGGCATGTCCCACCGGGAGGAGACCCAGAGGAAGACCCAGGACACGCTGGAGGGACTATGTTTCTCGGCTGGCCTGGGAACGCCTTGGGATTCCCCCAGAGGAGCTGCTTCAAGTGGCTGGGGAGAGGGAAGTCTGGGCCTCCCTACTTAGGCTGCTGCCCCCGCGACCCGACCCTGGATAAGCGGACGAAAATGGATGGATGGATGGACAGGTCATTTAAAGTAATCGGATTAAAAGATGAAAATGACTGAGAGCACTGAAGCTCAACATAAAAAGTAGATGAACTTGGATTTCAAGTCCATCACCTTCTTTATGAAGAAGTTGAGGAACATGTTACAGTCATTGTTTGAGGTTAATGAAACCTGGTGCACTGGGGGAGATACAATACTGTTGATAGTATCAAATAACACTTTTGGATTGTTTTTGTTTAGGTGAATAAGATTGCTAAAATACATTGACCTGGCATCAGCAACTGCCTTATTATAAACATCAAGGAGCTCCTTAAAATATCCCCGGTGGGCAACCAGACCAGACCTCTTCCACAAGCGTTCTGTTTTCCGACAAGAGCGCCTGAGTTCTCGAGTTTGATTGTTTAACCAAGGTGGACTGCGGTAAACTGGCCCACAACAGGTTTTGTGAGGAGCATACAGGTGGTCCCTGACTTACGGGTGCCCTGACCTACGAGTGTCCGAGAGTGTTACGAGATTATCATAATTAATAAAAATATGAAATAAATAAAAAAAATTATTATTATTATTTATTTTTTTTTGTGTGTGTTTAAATGTTCTTAATTTCATGTGTACAGCACTTTGTTGCAGCTGTGAATGTTTTAAATGGCTTTATAAATATGTAAAGTATCATTATTATTATTTTTTTTTTAATAATTTCGTGCTTTTTTGAACAACTTCCTGCGGGAACCAGGAACCGGAAATACCGCCTCTGCCATTTTACATTCATTAGTTCCAGAGTCTCGGCACTCGGCACTCGGCTTTTGGAGGACTGTTTCTCCCATAAGAGGATGCCTCATACGGATAAATTAACTGGAAACACTCCCTGAACTCTGTGAATGTCTCAGGACTGGAGCAGCAGCCGCGATCGCTCCGCCGATCGCTCCCACCGCACGAGACCAGCAGCTCATGGTATGAGCTAAGGCTAACATGCTAAACCGGACCCCAGCACCAGAGCTGCAGCAGACAGCCGGCTTTGTGCGATCAGAGGTTCCTGGAGCTCGCCTCGATGTCGGACTGGAAGCAGAAGATATCGGGGGACACCCAGCTAACTTGGAATAACAAAGCCGACAGCCTTTTTGAAGCTGCAGCTAAACTGGACTGCCCGTAACTGCGCAGCGGACTCGGTGGGGCTAATCTAATGCTAACAGGTGCTGCTAATGGCGGCGCTGGCAGACGGCTTTTGGTAAGTTATTAAAACTTATTAAAACTTTTTTCTGGCTCCAAATGTATGAAGATAGCATACTAACAGTCCTTCCTGTAAAGGGTTTGGACAGCATGGTGCTACAGGAAGCCTGGGAGCTCGGACGTAACACAGCGGAGGGAGGCAAACAGCTCAGCTCAAAGTAAGAAATTATTTTTTTATATTTTTTATTCATATTTTAAAGTATTTTAAAGTGTTAGGATAGTTGAAATGCTTTGTAATTGTTCATTACCGCACATGTACGTGCTCGTGCAGTAAATATATATTTTAAAAAAAGGTAGTCCCGAATTACGAATTTTTGGTTTACGAGCAACTCATAAGTACGGAACTCGCTCGTAAGTCGGGGACTACCTGTACCATCAAGAATAGTAAGGCAGTGATCATTAAAAGAGTCAACCAGAAGCTCCACATCAACATCATCATCTGGAGGAGTAAATGAATAAAGGGAAGAAAACTCATCGACTACAGAATTGTTAATAAAGCGTCTGCGCTTACAAGTAACCTGAGAAAAAGTCTCCAAATAACAGGAAATATTAAAAGCGACAACCTTATGGTCACTGAAAACAACATAATTTACACCCAGATCATTAAGAGATAGTCCATAAGTGAAAACCAGGTCTAAAATGTATCCTGCAGTGTACGTAGGCTCAGACACAAACAGCAGCACGAACATGAGTCTGAGTGAGTAGATGAGCACGAATGAACACAGCAACATGAAACAGATCAGCAGCAACATGAAACAGATCAGCAGCAACATGAAACAGATCAGCAGCAACATGAAACAGATCAGCAGCAACATGAAACAGATCAGCAGCAACATGAAACAGATCAGCAGCAACATGAAACAGATCAGCAGCAACATGAAACAGATCAGCAGCAACATGAAACAGATCAGCAGCAACATGAAACAGATCAGCAGCAACATGAAACAGATCAGCAGCAACATGAAACAGATCAGCAGCAACATGAAACAGATCAGCAGCAACATGAAACAGATCAGCAGCAACATGAAACAGATCAGCAGCAACATGAAACAGATCAGCAGCAACATGAAACAGATCAGCAGCAACATGTGTGATTTTTCACAGTGATTATTCTGGTTAGTGATTCATGAGTCTAACAGCCTCAGGGTAGAAGCTGTTCCTCAGTCTAGTGGTTTTACACTTAATGCTCCTCAAACTCCTCCTGAGGGGAGTGGGGCAACAAGTGTGTGAGCTGGGTGATTGGGGTCAATGCAGTTCATATTTATAATTGACTTTTAAACACTTTGTGTGATTTATAAGTGCAGCCCATTAAAATAGGACCGAGATGGTGAAGGGGCAGGCCAGCCGACTCGGAACTCAAAGGTCCTGGGCTCGAGCCCGGTCGTTGCACATCTCGTGGTGTCTCTAAGCAGGACACCGGTAATCCCAAATTGCTTCCCGTGCGCCTCCATAGTTGCCCCCTGCTCCACCTGGGTGTATCCCAGGTGCGATGGGTTAAATGCAGAGAGCCCATTTTGCCATTGTATGGGAACATACAATGATGACAACAAATAGCACTTGATTAATTTATAAATGCAGGATCATTTCTTACCTTACTAGTTTTTTAGAACACACTGCTTCTCTCATGTATCCTAACACCCGCCACCCCTCCAGCTCCTGTAGGTAAGGGGCGTTTCACATCAGGACAAATTGAGATTGCCCACTGGTCAGTTGCTGACGAGCCTGCTGGACTAATTGACAGGCAGCGTCCAGGATCAGACTTGTGCCCGAAAAAACATTTCTTGGATTTTACTGGAGCAATTGTGTCATAATTTATTCCATATTTATTCCAAATTGATTCCATATTTTGGTGAATCTAAGGCTTGAGAACCAAGTGTTCTTACATAACTTTATAGTAGGATCAGCTGGTGGTTGCTCTGCTTAGCACAACACCTGAAGTGGCATAATTAACTCAGCAGATGGAGCCAGAAAGCACCAATTATAATTTTTGAGAGTCCTATGAAATATACAGTACAGTATATATACATATACTGTATATAC
>JBBPBX010002806.1:45454-66818 GCA_038048925.1 Garcialebias charrua | reverse complement strand
TAACTCTGAACTTTTAATTTTGTTGTAGAGTGTCTTGCCTGTGTTTTTGTGTGAACTAATCACTGTAATGTGCAGTGCACTGTGTGATCTGTGGTTCTGCATGTTTTTGGACAGAGGACTGGGAGCAGTTGTAAAAACAGTGGCTTTCAGAGAACATTTCCACAGGACCACAGGTTGTAGCCCCTGGAGTTTATGGGATGGGCTGGGCCGGTGTCGGGGGCGAATGAGCCAGTCTGTGTATTTGTGTGAGTTAACCACTACAGCAGGAAAAGGAGACAGACGTTAAGGATGTTGTGGTTAAGTAGAAGCTATTTTCATAAATCAATACCAGTGCCTTCTTCTTTGTCAAACAAGCCATCACACACAGTGATCCTGGATGCAGGCACCAGTGACCCCCACGACCCGGACACAAAGAAGCAGGTAACGATGATGGATGGATGAATGTATTCATAGAAAAAGTTGTTCACACATTTATCAAAGTCAAAGTCAAAGTCAACTTTATTGTCAGAACTGCAATATGTACAGGACATACACAGGATTGAAATTGCGTTTCTCTCAGTCCCTCGGTGCAACAGTAACCATTTAAACACTAAACACTAAAACATTTAATAAACATAAGCATAAAATAGTAAAAGTGTAACACTGTCCTGAGTTTTTTCATAGTAGTATAAAAGTATGAAAATTTACACCAACACTAAAACACCAAACACCCAATGAACATAAGCATAAAATGAAATAATAAAAGTGTAATACTGTCCTGAGTTTTTGCATAGTAGTATAAAAAGTATATCTATAAAATAAACTGAAGGTTCTAGCATTGACATTTGCAAAGAGTGGCACAGCAGCATATGAGTTAATGTACACAGTATATGTATGAGGTAGTTGATGTTGGTATAGAGGCAAAGTGGCATATGCAGTAAGGCACATAAGGCACATTTGGCATCCTTAGATAAGGCTAGTCAGAGAATACTGTATATGTATCAGCAGTAGTGTAGATAAAAGTAGTGTAAATGTAAACAGTAGTAATAAATGTAAAACAGTAGTAATAAATGTAAACCGTATTAATAAATGTAAACAGTAGTATGACTATAGGCAGTAATGTAATACAAACATTAGTGCAAATATGAGAAGTAGTGCAAACTGAATGAGCACATTTATCTGACTTTCTTTATTCACATACTACAGAGAGGCATTTGTCCTAATTTCTGCCCCCCATTGCAGCGCAAAAAGTAAGAATTGAAATTACTGTTTTTTCGTCCATCTGTGAATATTGTGGGCATGAAAAAAAAACTGAGATATCAACTAACATTTTGGTATGTCGCCTCATCTGTGTGTAAGAAAGGTCCCTTTAAAAAGATTGAGTTTCCAGGTCAAAATCCAAGAAGGCTGTTACCACAAATGTCTGTCTGTATTGTGAGCATGATGCCTTCAAAAATAAGCAAGGTCTTGACTTCCATTTCAATGTGGTGTAAAAGGCAATGTGCAAAAAATGGTCCCTGTCAATTACTGGGTTACATCAAAATACAGTCCACAAAAACACTCAACACAAAAACGATTAACTGTTCAAACCCCTTAACAACAGAGTACATTGGCATACTACTAGTTTTTTCATTCATTCATTCAACCTTTATTTATACAGGCTAGCCTCGTTGAGTCACGGGGACTCATTTACAAGAGGGACCTGTCTCACTCACACCAAACAACCATCCACTCTCACACTCACACCTAGGGTCAATTTAGAGTCACCAATCAGCCTAACAAGCATGTTTTTTGGTCTGTGGGAGGAAACCGGAGTACCCGGAGGAAACCCACGCATGCACGGGGAGAACATGCAAACTCCACCCAGAAAGGCCCCGGACCGGGATTTGAACCGGCAACCTTCTCGCTGAGAGGCAGCAGCTCTACCAGTTGTGCCACCGTGCTGCCCAAGTTACTGCTAGTTATTGAAGGACAGGTCCGGATGACTGTGGAGGAGCATAAAAGCCTCAGCCAGACACTCCTTCAGTGCTGGGACATTATCATACCTATGGTAAATGTTAATGGACAGCTACTAAGTTATCCCTTAGTATTTGATTGCTAAATGTCTTTGTGATTTTTTTCTACAGCGACTTCCATGTCCTGGACGTCACTAAGCCTTTCTAGGCCAATTGCTTTTTGTGTATCTCTACTCATCCTGATAGTGTCCCAAAATCTATTTAAAACATTCAGCCTGAAGAAACAAGCATCCACTCAAAAAACATAATCCTCTCTCCAACAGTACTCACCTCATCTCTCAGTAGTGAACCCAGTCGGAACCAGAAACTCTCCTCCTCTCCTCGGACTCAACTATCAAGAAAGACTCAACTCAGTAAGGCACTCTACCATTTCTACTCATTGAAGGGTTTTCAATAGAAGTGCTCACCATGTCCCCTCTTCCTTTACAGCCAACTGCACCAGCACCTGTAAATAAAGCACATTACTTCTGATAACTCTGTCTCTGTTTTTTGTTCGGTCTGCCACTTGGGGCAACCAATAACTGTAAATATGACACAAATGTTAATCACTTGTGCAGCCATTTTTTTCGTTTATTGAAAATTTCATTGAAATGTGTCCAATGGTGTGATATTTTGCAAACTGAGTGAACTCCATCAAGTAATGCCAAGATGTTAGGCAACGACAATGTGCATTTTGCCGAAGGAAGCTATTTTAAGTTGGTTTGACTTTAAAAGTTACTTTTAGATGTACATCCAGTGATGACTTTGAGTTTCATTAAATACAGTACACCCAGTGGTTTGAAAGACTTTTTGTTATACACACTTCCCACACATGTGACCAGTATTGCCTAATACCGCGTTTCCTCCGCCCTTGTAGGCTCGCACAGGACCGCGTTCTCTCAAGATGGCTCACAGACAGAACAAAGCCAAGTATATTTATACTTTTGACATGCTTAAAATAGCTGCGGTCGGAGTTGACCCGTATGAGGTGGAGAAAGAAATCGTGTCAGACCACGCTGACATGTTGCCACTGATAAGTTAATCTGATATTGTTAATTATTTAGTGAACACGAGGAGTAAACTACACAAAGGAGAAGCTACACAGCCTTTAGGTAAATCCATGGATGATCAATGTTTTAAAATATTTTATTAAAGTATTAAAGGTACATGGTCCATTGCAACCTTCACATCAACTCTGTGGATAAATATATCAAGTTCACACGAGAAGATGTAAAAAATGGCAGGCTGGCTTTCTTGGACTGTAAGGTATCAGTTTCTGATAGAGGAAATTTGCAAACTGAGGTGTACCGCAAACCCACGCACAAAGACCAGTATTTGTACTTGGTCAATGCAAGGCATTGTAGGAAGGTGCTATACAAATGGCTGCTCCTGTTTCCTGGAATATCTTACAAAAAGATCTGAAGCCCTAACCTCTCTGGATGGTTTTCAGAATCTGTTGGAATCCTGGCAAAAACCAATGCAGATATGTTCCTGTCTTTGATTTTTTTGTACATCTACCTTATAATCTTTTTGCTCCTTTTTCTTTTCTTTTGTTTATTGTTTAATGTATTTGTATCATTGATGTTCATCATTCTTTAGTTTGTAGCAGGTCGCTTTCGTAAATGAGCCCTCGAGGCTCAATAAGATTTACCTGACTAAATAAAGGTTGAATGAATGAATGAATGAAAAATAAAGTTTATTATTATTATTATTATTATTATTATTATTATTATTATTATTATTATTATTATTATTTACAGTTTGACTCCCATCACCCTCTGGAGCACAAGTTAGGAGTCATCAGGACTCTGTACCACAGAGCAGACAGCGTCCCCACTAACTCAGGAGCCAGACAGAAGGAGAAATCACACACAAAACAGGCTCTAGAGAAATGTGGATATCCTAACTGGGCCTTCCTGAAAGCAGAGAAGAAACCCAAACAGGACTCCAGCCAGCCATCAGGTGAAAAGAAGGAACCCAGACCCAGACCAGTGGTCATTCCAGATGTTGCGGGAGTTTCAGAGACATTGAGACGTTTATTTTCTAAACACAACGTCCCAGTGGCTTTTAAACCTCAAAATACATTACGGCAAAGACTGGTTCATCCCAAAGATCCAGTCCCCCGGCACAAACAGAGTAATATTGTGTATGCTGTTCAGTGTCAGGAGGGCTGTGATCAGTCTTATATCGGGGAAACTAAACAGCCACTGGCCAAAAGGATGGCCCAGCACAGAAGATCAACATCATCAGGTCAGGACTCTGCAGTCTACACTCATCTCCAGGCCAGCGGTCACTCTTTCAGGGATGAAGATGTTCACATCCTTGATAGAGAGGAACGATGGTTTGAGAGAGGAGTAAAGGAGGCCATCTTTGTGAAAAGAAACCGTCCATCATTAAACAGGGGTGGAGGCCTCCGGGTTCAACTGTCCCTCTTAAGGCTGGTTTATACTTCTTGTTGCACGTCTTTTACCCCCCGTTGAGTGAAAAATAGTTGAGCAACTTTCGTCTGCACTCCCGCTGCGATCCCCCAGTGACAGCTTGTCTTGTACATGGCCCCCTGTCAGAACTCTAAGACGCGGACGATGCGGCTCGGAGAGTGTGATTGGTTCAAAGTTTGTGGGCGTTTTTTGTTTGCGCCGTTCAGCATGAGCTGAATTTCATTAAAATAACTACAGAAACACCAAAAAAAATATATGTGTTAGCTGAATATATATATTAGTGTTTCTGGGTTAATTTTTTGTTAACAACTAATTACAAATCAGCTTATTTCAGAAGGTAAATAATAACACGAAGCGTGCACCCATCAGAGCATTTCCGCCTTTCAGCACAAGCTGAATTTCATTCAGGGGAGGGTTGTGCAGTGCGAAAACGGCTTTTCAGAAGCCGGTTTTTGTTTTTGCTTTGACATGGATAGTTTTGAAGAGAAACTCACTGAGGCGGTCCAGTGGGAGTGCGTGTGACGTATGGAGTGGGAGGGAAGAGGGAGGGATCACTATAATGTATCCCCCAGTCTTTTCAAAGTATAAACACTCAAATGCGGTCGGTGACACACACGCAATTACGTCATCGCTGGGCACTCAACGGGGGGTAAAAGACGTGCGACAAGAAGTATAAGCCAGGCTTTACAATGCTGTTATTGCTAGTATCACTCAGCCCTCTGTGAATAGCAAACAACCATCAGGGTGCTAACGATCCATCGTTAGGCTGATGGTCCTCCTTGATCATGTGAGCAGCTGGTTTCAGGCTGTCATCAGCCAACTGGTTGATCCACTGTGAGAGGGTGCTATTTATAAGACTGAGCTGAATACAGCAGCTCAGACTGAGGAAGTCTTTCGGACGAAAGACGAAACGTTTCTACAAATTTTTTTTTTGCTTTGTTTTGTTTTGTTTTTTGAATGTCCAGAGGACCAGACTTAGCTTTTCTAGATTTTTCTACCTGGATTATTGAGCATGCATCAGGGTTTCTTGTGAGTAAAAATATTGATATAAACAATGCTAACATAGCTGCCTGCCATACTCTACCACGCAAAGACAAGAAAGCAAAACCTGGAATAATACAGTACTCAGACTTGTAAGACGAAAGCATAAGACTGACCTCAGGCAAGCAAATAACTTGAAAGGAACAGGAGTATACTGTAGCGGGTGCGACTAAGAGGAATGCTGAAATTGCAAGACAGGTACATGTTTTAGGAAAGCAAAAAAATACAATCAACATGGACAAAAGAACTGTAAAATAACGATACGACTAAAAGGATCACCTGAGGAAGCCAAAGCTCTGATGATAAGGGAACTTAAAGACTTGGATCAGTACAAATGAAGTACTACAACATCTTGACTGGAATACAATCTCAGAAAAAGTGAAGGAATAGATTTTTTTTAAATTAATTAATTACTTTGTAATTTATTTATTTAAATGACTGGGTTGGAGGAAGACTACTTGTTCCCATTTAGAGACACTGAAAATAATGAATTTCAAGAATATTCCAGGGACTTTGTGGCTGATGATTGAGACCACATACCAAACGTTTAACTTTAAGACCTTTGAATATAGAGAACATAAAACGTATGGCTTTGAGGATGCTATCAATCCAGAAAATAATTTTTATAACAACATCACCACTAACTGAGTATTACACCCATGAACAGTTTACTAACAATTTGAAAATTGAAAGTGCTTTATCCATCATCCACTTTAATAGTAGGAGTCTTTACAAAAACTTTACTAAAATTAAAGAGTATACTTATCTCAGTTCAACGAGTTCAGTGTAATTGCTGTATCTGAGACCTGGCTTGACAATGATAAAGAGTGTGATGTTGAATTGGAAGGATATGAGATGTTTACTGTAACTAGGCCTAATAGAAAAGGAGGAGGAGTTGCTTTATACATAGACACAGGTTTAACATGCACCAAAGTGGAAAACGTGTGATACTATAGAAAATATGTTTGAATGTTTGACTGTAGAAATTTATGTTACAAAAGGAAAAAATATCTGCATAACTAGTGTATATAGAGCTCCAGGAACATGTATTGATACATTTAACAATAACTTCACATCTATACTAACAAAATTCATGGCAATAAGGTTTAAATTGTGTGTGGTGATATTAATATCGACTTGTTAAATCCTAGCAGAAATAAAAAAAACACAGATTTCATAAATTCAATGTATAGCATTAGTCTTTTTCCAGTAATTATTAAACCAAGTAGAATAACATCTGATACTGCTACTTTAATTGATAACATATTTGTAAACACAGTTGATATTGACACAATTTCTGGTCTTCTTATAAATGATATCATTGACCATTTGCCTGTTTTTGTAGTTTTTCCCCCAATAATTTCAAAACAGAAAATTATACAGGTAAGCAGGACTCATTCATATAAACTCATTCAACATAGAATATCTGAACACATTGCTGCCTTCAAAGCAGACTTAGCAGCACAAAATTGGAGTGAAGTATATGTTGCTGGGGATACCGATACTGCTTATAATATGTTTTTATCAGTACTAATGAGACTTTATGATAAAAATTGTCCACTAAAAAAAATTCCAAGGGAACAAAAAGAACTGGAAAAACCATGGTTAACAAAGGGAATCGTAAAAGTAAGTAAAGAGAAAAATCGATTATATCAAAGATTTTTAAAACATAGAACAAAATGTGCAGAAAATAAGTATAAGACATGTAAAAACAAATTAATAAGTAGTATTAGACAAAACAAAAAGGAGTATTGTCACAATCTTTTGGAGCAGCGCAAAAATAACGTCAGGAAACATGGAAAGTGCTCAATGGTTTAATTAAAAAACATGCAGTAAGAGGAAGTTAATCTAATTTTTTTTGTTAGAAATGATACAATTATAGATGATACCAAAGAAATTGCAAATTAATTTAATCAATATTTTGTAAATGTTGGACATGACTTATCAAATAGTATCATGGTGTCTCAGGATAATTATAATACAGATGGAGCTAACATTAATACCAACATCAACTCATTTTTTATTAAAGGAGTCGATGAAAAGGAAATATATGATATTGTGGAAAAACGTTAAAAATAAAAGAATCTACTGATTGGGTTGGAATTGATATGTGGCTAGTAAAAATATAACAGAAAATGTACTTAAGCCTTTCACATACATTTGTAATACATCTTTTCAAACAGGAACATTTCCAAGCAAAATGAAAACAGCAAAAGTCATACCCTTTTTTTTAAAGTGGTGATAAACATCAATTCTCCAATTATAGACATATCTCTCTTCTTTCTCAATTTTCTAAAATTTTAGAATTTTTTTTGCAACAATTTGACAATTTTATGGAAAAATATACATTAATATCTGAATGTCAATACAGATTTAGAGCCAAAAGGTCAACTTCAATGGCTGTAATGCAATTAGTAGAAGATATAGCTAACGCAACTGATAAAAAAGAATATACTGTACTGTGGGAGTGTTTATAGACTTTTTTTAAAAGCATTTGACACTATAGATCATGAATTACTTTTACATAAATTGGAGAAATATGGTGTTAGAGGCATTGCACTTTCTTGGATAAAAAGTTACCTGAATCAAAGACATCAATAAGTACAAATAAATAATGTAAATTCTGATTTATTAGAGGTTACCTGTGGAGTACCGCAAGGCTCAGTGCTGGGTCCTAAACTTTTTTTACTTTACATAAATGATATATGCAATGAATCTAAGTCGTTATCATTTACTTTGTTTGCCGACGATACCACATTATATTTCTCTGGTAATAGTTTGGAGCAGGTCCTCAGTATAATGAAAGGAGAATTACAAACATTAAATAAATGGTGTGACAAAAATAAATTATCACTAAATTATGATAAAACAAAATTTGTAATATTTAGTAACAAGAAAATAAATAAATAAATCAAACTCATCATAGACAGTATTGAAATAGCACGAGTTTATGAAATCAGATTTTTGGGGGTGATACTTGATTACAAATTGCATTGGAAGGCTCATATTGATAATGTTAAGCCCAAAATGTCAAAAACTATTGCAATACTGAATAAAACAAAACATATCCTAAATAAGAAATCACTTTACTTGTTATACTGTTGTTTCCTACTTCCATACATGAAATATTGTGTTGAGATATTGTGAAACTCGTATAAAACCAACACAAAACCGGTTTACATGCTCCAGAAGAAAGCTATCAGAATTATAACTGCCTCTGATTACTTTCATCCAACTAATGAGATATTTCTTACATTGCATATTTTAAATTTTTATGACTTAGTAGAACTCAGAACAGCACTGATTATGTACAAAGCCTATAATAAACTCCTTCCAAGCTGTTCAAAAGTGGTTCAAAATTAAAGAGAAAAACTACAAAGTTCACATGGTTTATTTAAAAAACCAAAGGTTAGGACAAATATTAAAAACAACTGTACTGTACTTCAGTTAGAGGGATGCAGGTGTGGAATGGTTGTTGTAAAGAGTTTCAACTGTGTTTTTCAATCTTTAAATAAAAAAACATAAAAATAATTTACTAAACAAATATAATAAGACTTGAATGTTTTCTTTTCTGCTTTTCCTTTTTTGTGTTTTGTTTTTATGAGCTTGTTTAGCTGGAATTTGTTGATATGTTTGAAAAACAAATATAAAATACAGGATAATATTCTGCTGCTTTGATTTTGATGTATAACAAAGTGAAGGTGTAATAAGCTTGTGCTTCTGCCTACAATTTTTTTGGTCCACACTTTGTGTTTTTTGTGTTCTTAATTATTTTTACAAATCTAGTTTTGTTCAGAATGTGTACATATGTAAGTTTAGAGACAGGACTAGATAAGCCATTGCTTCTTCCTGTTCCCTTTTTGAACATTCTTGTTTTGTTTCCAGAATATTTTGGTGGAAATATTTACATTTTTATTTGTTTATGGTTTTGTTTAAAACATTTGTAACCTTTCAAAATGAAATAAATAAATAAAATGTGAGCATCTAGTTTTGGCTGTCAGCAGTAAACTGGTTGAGCCACAATTTCGAAGGTGCTATTTATAAGACTGAGCTGAATACAGAACCTCAGACTGAAGAAGTCTTTCGGAGGAAAGACAAAAAGTTTCTACAATTTTTTTGTTTTCTTTTTGAATGTCCAGAGGACCAGACTTAACTTTTTAGATCATAGGATACCATTTCAGCAAATCCCACAGGAGTGTATTATACTCTCACACAGGAACATAAACATACAGTATCTGTAAACAGTTGCTTCTGCTTCCAGCTCTCTCTCTGTGTTTGATGCTTTCTTTTGTGTAAGTTGACCCTTCAACTCAGTGGTCAGATAGCATCTGATGTACTCTACCAGCTGAATTTTAGATGAGTTGTTTACTCAGAAAACAGTAATAAGATTGAAGTAAACTATGTGGAAAGCTTTTCACCACATATATTTCTGTCTTGAAGGTTTGGGGGATTTAGCATCCCACCATGTTTTTATCCTTTGCCCAAGGCTTTTTAACAAAGAACACACAAAGCACACCTAAGATGTTCCCAAACTGTCTTCAGAGGTAAACATCATCATTTAAAAAAAGAACTTCAAATTTTAAGGGGCCAACTCAACAAATACAGCACTTCTCCCAAAGCAATATAACAAAAAGTGTACGCACAAAGATGTTAACTAATGCACATGTATATACGCACTGAGGTGCATGCAGGTCAGTGTAAGCTGATCTGCTTCATCTGGTTCTGCTTTAGATTAAACCATTTCAAGAATAATGTGATCAAAGTTAACCCTGCTCTATGACTCACTGCTTTTTTAGCTGTACAACACACACGTTCCTTTCACCGGTAGTGAGACCAAAATATATTTCTTACTCACTCCTCTCACTTGAGCCTGTGTTCCTACAAGCTTTCCTCATTTTTTTACTTTGTAATTTGATAAAGCTGATGAATTCAGTGACATGTTAGTCAGGTCAAGAATGACCATGACAAAAATGTGTTTTTATGCAACGTTTGTAAGGACTAAAAACAGATTCTAGTTCATGATCAGGACAAGAGAACAAATACTGAGTCTTAAAAGAGTTTGTGGGACAGCAACAGCATAATGAGGATAAAGACTTGAAGGATGTTAGACTGTCTTCAGGCCCAGGTCTCCCATGAAAAAGAAATTTGTGATCTCAATGGGACATGACTGTTTAAATAAAGTATCTCTTTATTTTTATTTTTTTTCCTTTTTTTTTAGTTTCTGGCTTTGTTTTAACACGACAGTCACACCATCTGAGCTTTAAAATTAGTTATTGCAATTCTAAACAGCCTTAAATATTGACTTCATAGTGCATATAAGTACAACTTGTATAAAACAAATATTACACACTTAAATTGAAGTTGTTCAAAATTAAAGAAAATTAGAAGGTTAAACAATACATTTAGAGTTACATTGACAAATTTTAATGATACTGTTAGTTCCCTTTCAGTCTGGTCTCTCGGTGTAACATACTTGCTATGGGAATTGCGCCCCCGTGCGATTACCTGAAGGAATATACTCACGCCTTTACGGCTAGGGCGTCACCGCCGTGCCAGAGGCCCCGCCCTCTGGGTACTTAAGTGGCTGACGCCCATCCATCTTCCTCTTTTTTGCCCTTCACCTCGCTAAACCTGAACTACCTCTTCGCGGGACTTCTCTGTTGCTTCATCGCTCAACTTGAGGTGAGCTTGCTCCCTGCACAGAGCGCACAGAGAATTATTCCTGCGTATTGCTGGACTAGCGAAAGCTAGTCCGGCACATTTTCTCTTAACCCCGAAGTATTTTCTTCTCCTCTCTCTACAGATTGCTTCGCTCGACGGCGCTAACTACGCCACAAGAAAAAAGCTACTTCGCTAACACCTAGCGAGCTAGCCAGCGAAAGCGACGGAGGAGACATTTCAAGGAAAAGAAAAAGGATTCTGAAAGGACTCACTCGCCTTATCTCGGACATGCCTCCGGAGAAAGGAAAGCGAAAGGCGAGACTTCCAAGGAAAACCAGCGGGATGGCGAGCCCAACTTCACGCGCCTGTCCTAGCGGATGCGGTTTCTCCCTCGCGGCGACGGACACCCATGAGGCCTGTCCAGTCTGCCTGGGAATGCTTCACACAAAAACAGCACTGGATGCACCCGACTTTTGCCCACACTGCAGCCTGATGCTGGATGCGGTGCTACGGCAACGGGTTGACCTCGTCGCCAAAGCCATGGGCACTTTAGCAATACCAGCGGATGCAGACACCACGGAGCCTCTCACTCCCATGCCGGAGCTCGAGAACATGGCTCTACATGACAGCACACGAGTCGAATGGGGTGACAGCCCTGATGTACTGGCTCCTATGGTGGACCTAACAGTCGAGTTCGACACCCGAGGCATGATGAACGAGGACGAGATCTCGATTTCAGCCTCGGGCCAATTCTCAGCGGAGGACGCAGACGTGGAACTGGAGGATCAGGGAGAAGATTTCTCACAGACCCCGGTACCTATGCTCCCAGAAACCGACTTTTCCATCCCTGCTCTGTTTGACCTATGCCACAGAGCAACAGACGCACTGCACATCCCATGGCCCGAGCCTCCGCCTCGCCAACAGTTCACGAGGCTGGCAGGAAACTTTTTTTACTCGAAGCAGCAGGCCGCCACGAGGCAAAGGATGCCCGTGTTCCCGGACTTCCTCACAGAACTAACTCGCACATGGCCTCAACCAAGAGCCCCCATGCTCCTTCCCCTCTCACAGTTCCTTGACGTCGACGGGATGGATGAGGTGGGAATAGCTAACGTGCCTCAGATTGAGGACAAACTAGCTTCTCACCTGGCTCCTAAGTCATCCGGACAAAACCAACTCTCCCCAGCAAGGCTTGTCGAGCTTCAGCGTCTCTACTAGAGAAGTACTACAGAGCTCAGGGACTCCCTGAGGGACAAAAGGTGCCTTTTCTCCACCACTCGATAGAGCCGACGGGATTATTTGGTAAAGCTTTGGAGCGAATTCAGACCAAGCTGGACCAAAGGCGCAGACAGGCCGAAGCTCGGAGGTGGGCATTCCCCGGAGAAGCTTCGTCCCCCAAGGGAGTCTGCTGGAGGCAGACCTGCGCAGCCTCGTCACCGCTCTGCAACACGTGCCCCACCGCAGAAGCGGCCAGCATACGAGAAGGAGCCCCGGCAGAGACCCCCACCGAGCCAACCTCGCACCGAGCACGCATGGAGCAAAAACAGGTTTGTTCCCCACCAGGCGGTCAGACACAGGGCTTCCTCGGTGAACCGGGACACCAGACAAAAACATGCCTGATGAACCAGGTCCACGTTCCCACATTTCACGATCACCCGCTCACGTTGTACTGGGAATGATCCCTTCATGTCCAGACTTTATTTGTAACACGGTACAAAAAGCTGGTAAAACTATTGCATGCACAAATCGTGCTCTCTCTGCTGTGAGTGACATAGAAGCATGTACGTCATTGCACATAAGCATGAATAAAGCTCATAAAACAGCCCCTCTCTGTTTTATTGACTCTCAAAAAAAAAAAACACAAATAACTTCAGCAGAACAGGGCCCTCTGGCCTGCCAGCCGTCATAAATAGAGGGGGCCTTTTTCCCCACCTCCCTCACGGCCCATGGGGTATTAGCCTAATCAATGAACCTCAGCAGGGTGCCTCTGATTCGTCTGCAGTAAACAGACACAGAGGCATCTGCAAGCACCCCCCACATCCCTCACGGAGACAGGTGAGGAGGGTCACGTGCTCAAGCCCCCGCTCCATTGTGAATCACGGGGCAGCCAATACACTAACCAGGCGAACACGTGACATGTCCGCACCTCAGGGAGGCATGCCGACAGAATCTAACGACGGGGGGGGGCACGTCAGATGCCCACAGGCAGCCACAAGCTTCACACCTTCACAGCAGCAATTGTGTTCAAGCTGCTGTGCATATAAACAAATCAGAGTCGAATCAGATCTCTCTTCCTGTTTTTCGAAGGGGACTGGGCTCTCTATCACCAAATAATCTAAAGTCTGCCAAACTAAAAGGAGCATCTCCACATTCTCACGTTGCAGCTACCCCTTTATTATTAATGAGGGACATGCAATGTCCAAGCAGTGATCAGACATCACGTGACTTTCCTCTCTATGCTGATCCAGCTCTGCTTTCAAATAAAATTCTCCCAACGGGTGAAACACAGACCACGGTCGGTTTGCCTGGTTCAGACACCCTGTTTAAGCCAAGGACCAGTAAACTGGACCATTCCAAAAAAATGGATTGGAGTCAGGAGGTCTGCTCGTTTACAAAACTCGCAGTCTCCCAGTCCCATGACCTCAAACTTGGAGGGGGAAAATAGACTTTCTGCTCCAACTCTGCCTAATACAGATGACAGGTTGCATCTGCCCTCGATTACCTTCGAGCAGAGCAACCTGGTAGCACATCAGCAAGGAAGCCCTCTTCCCAACTTGGTTGACCCCCAGGGGTTCACAGCCTCTAGGACCCTTGGAGGAGAACTGGATGCACCAATTGCTCTTCTTCAGGGCCAAACTATGTCACCAGAAGGGGCAGTCCAGCCGCTTAGGCCAGGAACTGTCAAAAATTTCAGCTTGTTGGCAGAAAAGAACAAGCTGATGGCGTCAGGCCTGCCGGAAAATGTGGTAAAAAAACCATACAAAACGCCCGTGCTGTGTCAACACAGTCTCTATACGCACAGAAGTGCCGTATTTTTGAAGCCTTGTGCTCAGAAAGAAATATTATTTCTTATGCATGCGACTTAGCTCAATTCCTGACCTTCCTTCAGGACCTATTGGAAAAAGGTCATTCTTATTCAACGATTAAAGTTTTCCTATCAGCTATTTCAGCCTGTCACAAAGGCTGGGGACACAGGACACCTGGAGCGCATGCAATCATAATAAAATTTATGAAAGGTGTGCTTCGGACTAAACCACCCAGTAGGATTCTGACCCCTGGTTGGGATCTTGGCCTGGTCTTGGGGGCTCTCTGTGACCCTCCCATTCGAGCCACTGAGTGAGGTTAAGATAGATTTGTTATCTTATAAAACCGCTCTACTCCTGGCACTTTGCTCGGCGAAACGCGTGGGTGACCTCCATGCATTGTCTGTACATCCAATGTGTACCAGATTTGCCCCTGACGGGTCAAAGGTCACCTTAAGGCCTAATCCCGCATACACTCCCAAGGTCTTGACTTTGAACCACAGGAGTCTGGACTTTGATCTCTCCTCCTTCCCACCTGCTCCTGTCCTCACTCAGGAACAGGAAAGTCTGAAGGCTCTCTGCCCCGTGAGAGCTTTACGCACTTACATGCAGAGAACAGCCGAATGGAGAAAAACAGATCAACTGTTCATCTGCTTTGCAGCACCTGCTACCGGCAAGGCCCTATCAAAAACAACGCCTTTCACATTGGGTGACTGAGGCCATTAAAAGGGCATACAGTAGCAAAGGTCAACAGGTGCCCTCTGGGGTGCACGCTCACTCCACTCTGGGCTTGGCCACTTCCTGGTCATTGTTCAAGGGTGTACCAGTTGCAGACATCTGCGCTGCTGCGAACTGGAGCTCATTAAACACTTTTGCAAAGCATTACAGTTTGGATGTTACTGCGTGTGATGTCACTCAGGCTGTCCTTTCTAACACACAGTAGAAAGTAGCCTTGAGATGCCTGCTGGTCAAGGGCAGACGTTCACTCTAGCATGCATTTTACTGAGCATTTCAAGGGCGTGAATGGATTACGTTCCCATAGCAAGTATGTTGCACCGAGAGACCAGACTGAAAGGGAACTGAAAGTTATGCACCATAACTCATGTTCCCTGAAGGAAGGGAACGAGGTGCAACATATCTGGCCCTTTTCAATGCTGAAAGCTCGGTGAAGTGCAATTTTGGAGAAAGATGGATGGGCGTCAGCCGCTTAAGTACCCAGAGGGCGGGGCCTCTGGCGCGGCAGTGACGCCCTAGCCGTAAAGGCGTGAGTATATTCCTTCAGGTAATCGCGCGGGGGCGCAATTCCCATAGCAAGTATGTTGCACCTTGTTCCCTTCCTTCAGGGAACATGAGTTATGGTGCATAACTTTCAGATTTTTATTTCATTGCTGTAATTAAACCTTTACTTAAAGGGGACCACACATTCAAAATTCACTTTTTAATGTTTTTTTACTCAACTTTGGGTATTTACTTCATAAAAAAACAGTCCAAAGGCCAAAAAAATGCACCCAGTGGTTTATTTACTCTAAGTAGATTTATTTTACTGTGATAAAAACGGCTCGTTTTTGAAATAAACTGGAAGTCAATCGCGCTTGTGACGTCACAGGCGCGAGGACAACCCACCCCAACATGAGTCCAGCCCCTCACCTAGCAACCCCTGGTTAGGCTCAACCCACTTCTGTATTAAACACATGACTGTTGTTTTTCATGATTTCATCTCATCTTTTGTTTATATGTTATTAATTTCATGTGTACAGCACTTTGTTGCAGCTGTGGTTTTTTAAATGGCTTTATAAATAAAGTATAATTGTTATTTTTATGTTTTAGTTCAATTTTTAGTGTATTTGCGATCGCTCCAAACGCGCAGCCGGCAAAAATTAAACGAGCAGACCCCCGACGTAGGGACCGGCGTCAACGAGCCCCTCTTCTGGCGCGATGGAGCGGAGCTTCAACTGTGCAGCCTCGCAGCAGCCTGGCAGAAGCCTCGCAACAGCGAGGACCTTCTCTTTACCGATTAATTTACGGGAGACACTTGGTGAACTTTGTGTGTCTTGACTGGAACAGCGATAACTCTCAAAGTCTCCGCGTGCAACGAGCGGAGCTGGCGAAAACCGGAAGAGGAACAAGCTAACATTAGCATCGGATTCGGGTGGTCTCATGCTAAAAGGAGCAGCAAACTGCGGCGCGCTCAGACGGGTTTCGGTAAGTTATCTTAAGCTAACACTAACAGTAAGTCAAATGAGTAATAAAAAACGAGCTAATTTTAAAACAACAACACATTACAGATACTGGCTGTGCAGAGGGCGTAAACAGATCGTTGAAGGGCGTGGACTTCAGAACTTCTATCAGAAACCGGTCGTTCAAAACGAAAGTTAAAACTGGCAGAATTAAAAAGGGTATAATTAATTATCTAAGAATTATTTTGTGTATTAAAATGAATTAATATTGTCAAGATAGCACACAGACATAACATAAAATTTTTAAATACTTACATGTGGTCCCCTTTAAGATGCCTGACCGCAATTCAGGAATCCTAGCCGATTATAGACACAGTATTTCTAATCTAACTTTCATCTAAACATTTTTTATAGAAAATAGTTGCAGATCATTTGCGTGAACATCTGCAAAGAAATAATCTGTTTGAAGAATTTCAGTCAGGGTTTAGAGCTCACCGTAGCACAGAAACAGCACCGGTGAAAGTCACTAAGGATAGGAGCCAAGATGGTGTAGTGGCAGGGCTTTTGACTTGGAACCCGAAGGACGCGGGTTCGCGTCCCGGCCACTACACACCTTGGGGTGTCTATGAGTGCACATCTAATTCTCCAGCTCCCCGGGCGCTTTCTATGGCTGCTCACTGCACCACCTGGTAGGTGGTTGGGTTAAATGCAGAGACGAATTTCGTCTGTGTATGGGAAACATACGCAGATGACAGGAAAAGACATTATTATTATTATTATATTCTCATTGTCTCAGACAATGGACAGGTGTCTACACTGGTCCTGTTAGACCTCAGTGCTGCATTTGATACAGTTGATCACAATGATCTATTACGGAGACTTGACTATGATATGGAATTACAGTAACGGCTCTAAACTGGTTTAAATCATATTTATCTGATAAATTCCAGTTTGTAAATATAAATAATGAATTTTCATCATACTTTGTACACAAAAGTTAATCATGCAGTTCGTCAGGGCTCAGTGCTTGGACCAATATTTCACTTTATACATGCTTCCATTAGGTAAAGTTATTAAACAGCAAGGGAGGCATTTTCATTGTTATGCTGATGATACACTGTTGTATTTGTCCATGAAACCCAATTAATCCAATCAGTTACGTAGACTACAAGCATGTCTTAAAAACATAAAAACCTGGATGACCCTTAATTTTCTGCTTTTGAATACAGACAAGACTGAGGTTTTGGTTTTTGGACCTGAGCACCTTAGGAATTAATTTTTCAGTCTTTCTCCCTCCTTAGATGTCACTGATCTGGCCTCCAGTTCTTATGTTAAAAAATATTGGTGTTATTTTTTATCAGGACATGTCTTTTATCCCCCACATTAAAAACGTTACTAGAACCACCTTCTTTCACCTGCGTAATATCACTAAAATTTAGAAACATCTTATCTAAAAATTATGAGAAAAAAAAACTGGTTCATGCATTTGTCACGTCTAGACTGGACTATTGCAAAGGTTTATTATCTGGGTGTCCAAATACTTCTTTAAAACGTCTTCAGTTAATCCAAAATGCTGCTACCAGAGTCTTAACTGGAGTTAGTAGAATAGATCATATCTCCAGTTTTAGTTTCTCTCCATTGGCTCCCTGCCAAATCCAGAATATAATTCAAAATCTTACTTCTAACCTACAAAGCTCTCAACAACCTAGCTCCATCTTATATTACAGATCTTATTGTTCCATATTTTCCTAACAGAGCACTTCACTCTCAGACTGCAGGGTTACTTGTGGTTCCTATAGTTTCCAGAAGCAGAATGGGAGGAAGATCTTTCAGTTGTCAGGCTCCTCTCTAGTGGAACCAACTTCCAGTTTCTGTCTGTGAGGCTGACACATTGTCCAGTTTGAAGACTGGACTTAAGACTTTCATTTTTGATAAATCCTATAGTTAGAGTCAGCTTGGGTTTCCTGAGCTGTCCCTTAGTTATGCTGCTATAGGCTTAGACTGCTGGAGGACAAACTGACCACATTTTCACTCTGCTGCTGTCTTTACTTACTCTGCTCAACCTGTTTTGTGTTTGTTATTTTTTTCTATCCTTGACATGTTTTTGTCTTTCAGGTACACCTGCACCTTCATTTGGACCTGCCATTCTGTGTTTGTTTGTCTCTCCTTTCTGTC
Source organism: Garcialebias charrua (assembly GCA_038048925.1). Taxonomy (NCBI): domain Eukaryota; kingdom Metazoa; phylum Chordata; class Actinopteri; order Cyprinodontiformes; family Rivulidae; genus Garcialebias; species Garcialebias charrua. Next base: position 48,333 of record JBBPBX010002806.1, on the reverse strand, counting down.
CTCTCAACCAGCCGGTCAAAGCAGATGCCTCTTGTCCTGAGCCTGGTTCTGCTGGATGTTTCTTTCTTTTAAAAGGGAGTTTTTTCTTTCCACTGTTGCCACTGTACTTGCTCAGGATGTGAGACTGCAACGAAGCGAAGATTCAACTTGTCTGCTGGATTCCTTAGATAGAGAACTTTACTAATTGTCTTTTCTATGTGAATGTTTCTGTAACATGTCCTGAGACAAATTTGTTGTGATATGGTGCTATATAAATAAACTGAATTTAATTTAATTCAATTGAATTGAATTGAATTGAATTGAATACTCAGATGTAAACCTTGTAAATATTATATTTCTTTTTCACTTTTTGGTACTTTATTTGGAAAAAGGTCATGCAATGTCCAAGCAGTGATCAGACAGCACGTGACTTTCCTCTCTATGCTGATCCAGCTCTGCTTTCAAATAAAATTCTCCCATCGGGTGAATCCTAACCTACATCCTCTTGTTTTTTGTTGTTGTTAGTGAATCAAATCGATTTTTCTCATCCTGAACATTTCATTGTGTTGTTGACCTTGTGTTAACCTTCATATGACAAATAAACAACAAAACATAACATGTACATGTATTATTATTAATACTATAATTAAAGGTGGGCCATGCAAATTTGTTTGGATCAAACAAGTAGCCCTTTGTGACACTCAGCCCCACTGAAGAAGCTCTCAATCTCTGAAAACTTGGTGACCCCTGTCCTAGAATAAAAACTAAAACCAACCCACACTGATCTGTTACAACCCCTGCCCTATTCCCAGCCACCCACTGGCAGATATAAAATTGGATTACCACTGGATTATCACCCTCTACCATCTTGTACATTATCAGCTCACTTTCACTCTCTGGTTAATTTGTATTCTGCATTCGAAACAGCCCAGTTGTTTGTTTTCACGCTCCAGTATTGTGTCCCCAGTTCATTTCTCATGTCCGGAGGGCTCTTTGTAATGGTTTTGAGGCCAATGTTTTCTCTCATCTGGTTTCCACTGACAATGTAATGGACAGTCAGAGTGTGCAAATCAAGAGATGGAGGTCAATCTTTCATGTATCACTGAGAATCATCCAGCCCATTTGAGCATTTTGTTACCATGGGTGGAATACACACAACTCTCTCACCTCATCTGCTATGGCGTGGTTCCCATATGAGTCTTCCCTGGGATGTCATCCTCCATTATTACCCCTACTGGAGCCTGAGATCTCAGTTTCCTTCATCCAGCATCATATAAAACGTTGCAAGAAGATATGGCGTGACACTAAACAGCTTTGCTGTGAACTGCTGATCAGAATAAGAGAGTTGTTGACTGTAAAAGGACATCTGTTCCTACATGTCTCCTACCTGAACAATATGGTTATCCTCCTGCAAGAAGCTGAGCCCTCGGCTTTTGAGGCCTTTTGAAATTAACAGGGTCATCAGTCCGTCCACCATTCGTGCGACTAGATCGCTGTGGTTACCCCTAACGCAGGGGAAAAAGCCGAAAGAAGAAAAAAAAAATCAGTCCGTCCACCATCTGTCTCAAGCAGCCATCATGCCAGGGTGCCAAGCTACGAATCCACCTTTGTTTTTACCTGTCGCAACTTGAACCAGTAAACACCAGTTTATTGTGCCCTACAGCCAAACCACCTCCTCTGCTCACCTCATTACTGTCTACAGCACACTGTAACCTATGCAGAATTTACAATGTCTGCCAGAGGAGATTTAATTACCTGACAGACTGGTAAAGAGATGGCCTTGAGGAGTGGTCATGGATTTCCTGCTCTTTTATCCTATCCCTCATCACTAACATCTATCCTGCTCACACTGAAAGACTGGTTGCCAGAGGCTGACCTTTGAGGAGGCGGTATGTCTGCCTGTTTTGTCTTTAAGCTTTAAACAATTCATATGACATAAAATATTTTTAAAAAAAACTGGAGGGTGTGGAGTACCAAGCTTCATATATGAAGCTTGGTACTCCACACCCTCCAGTTTTTTAAAATATTTTTATAAAAGCTTGCCCACAGCCTACATTAAATAAATAAATGTAAAAAAAACAGTTAAGGGTTTTATGTTTCTGTATGTTTTGCAGCTCTGTTTTTATGCTTTATTTTATCTTATTTGTATCTGATGTTCAGCACTATGTTTCAGCTGTGGCTGTGTTAAAGCGCTTTATAAATAAAGCTGATGCTGATGATGTGTCACAGACAACCTTTAGTAAAATAGAACAATTATTTATTAAGGCCAGCATGTTATTGTAGGAGATCCCTTTAAAACCGTGATGCGTTCAGGGTCCTTTGTACATTTCACTATTGTACTGAGGCAACACCTGCGGGGATCATTCAGCTGGGATCAGAGGGTCTGGACTGAAACATCCATGTTCCTGCGCGGCCCAATAACCAACCAGCCTGCATCGTGTCCACAGCTCTTTACATCATCAGCCTCGCCCTCCCACATCTCTCCACCCACGGATGATGCTCCGCGCAGATGATGCTGCCGACTGCTGCATCCGACTTCCGGCCGCGGCTCAGTGAGTGTTTACCCTCTTGTTTCTTGCCGTGACTGTTTTCCACAGCTAGTCGCCTCTCCTGCGTGTTCAGAGGGAGGCTGTTGCGCGTGGAGGCTCAGGGTTGCGGATGGATCTGAGATAAATACATCCAACCTTGAGCGAGGCGGAAGACAGGGTGGGTGTCGCTTCTTCACCAGCAGAGCTGCAGCAGACTGGAGGAGAGGGAAATATCTATCATCTATCTATCTATCTATCTATCTATCTATCTATCTATCTATCTATCTATCTATCTATCTATCTATCTATCTATCTATCTATCTATCTATCTATCTATCTATCTATCTATCTATCTATCTATCTATCTATCTA
>JBBPBX010002806.1:25762-43564 GCA_038048925.1 Garcialebias charrua | reverse complement strand
AACTTAGCAATGATGGGACAAAACAAAAGAAGCAAAAATGTGTTTATTAGATATAAATACAAAGTTAACTAAAATGCTATACAGGTAGTCCCCGACTTACGAAGGAGTTCCGTTCCTACGTATCATTCGTAAGTCGAAAATTCGTAGGTCGGGGACCACCTGTATATACCACACGAGCCGCCACTGATACATGTACATGTACGGTAATGAACAGTTACCAAGTTACCAAGCACTTCACCTATCCTAACACAACTACATACTAGTCCAGGGCTAAAAATAAAAATACATTATAATTTCTTACTTTGAGCTGGTGTCAAGCCGGTCTCGTCTGTTTGCATTAGCTCTTGCACGTCTGAACTCCCCAGCTTCGTGCTGCTCCACGCGGTCCAAACTGTTTACAGGAAGGACTCTTAGTGTGTTAACTCCATACATTTGGAGCCAGAAAAAGAGTTAATAACTTACTGAAAGCCGTTTCTCTGCGGTGTTCGTCCATCCAAAACAAGCTGTGCCCGTTAGCTGATGTTGGCCCCCGCCATTAGCTGCGCTCGGTAGCATGTTAGCCCATTCAAAAGTGTGTTGTCGCTCGCTGTTTCTCCGCGTTAGCTCGGTGTCCCCCGACATCTTAGGCTGCCAAGCGGACATCGAGGCGAGCTACCGGACGCAGATGGCCTATCCGCCGCCTGTCGGCTTGGTGTTCCCGCCTGCGTTAGTTCAGGCCCGGCTGCATGGGCGGGCATTGAGGTGCATTGCCCCCCCGCAGAGTCAGCTGTGCCCCCCCCTGACAGACTGGACGACGGGAAGTTTTTTGTTTGTTTGTTTTTAATCTCCGAGTGAACATCTTTCTATTTTTCCTATCTTTGTTTGTCCGTCATACAATTCAACCAATCAATGAAGCCGAGGCAACATTCTAGCCAATTACAGTTGGAGGGGGGCGGGTGCAAACTAATTGTTTCAAACAGAAACACACGCTCACCATTGTCCGTGTATCAACAAAACAAGAGGACAACGTATGACACAGTGGAATAAATGAGAGCAGACAGGAAGCGGCACCATCCATTTCAGTTGGAAACTTTTTTTTTAAAGCTAGAAATTAGGAAGATTTTGAGCTAACCAGCAACGTTAGCTTGGAAGCGTTGCAAATAAAAAGACCAGAAAGAACTTCTAAAGGTAAGAACCACTGTGCTTTCTGTGACATGAGTAGTCCAATATAAACTTATGGCTGTGCAGATAATAAATGTACAGTATTTTGTTTATTTGATATACTGTCTGCATAACATTAATCTTGCATAATTGTGGTGTGCTGTGGTGGAGAAAGTACTCAAACACTGACTGTACTTAAGTAAAAGTACAAATAAACAGACAAAATGTACTCTAGTAAAAGTAGAAGTACCATATTAATGTTTTTACTTAAGTAAAAGTAAATAAGTACTTGCTTTTAAAAATACTTAAAGTATTAAAGTAAAATCACTTGCTGAAAGTATTAACTAGTGCAATGGCCTACAATATCAAATGTGCCTACTGTATGTATATGTTCTGTAATACATTAATAGTGTTGAGCCATTTTAATGAACAATACTGCAGATAATACATGTTTTTATTGTGTTTACTCTGTGACACAGTTCACACTTGGACTTGTGATTCTGTGTGTCAGAATTTCAGGGATGACATGCAGAGTTAAATGTCATTAAGCAAAATAAGAATAATAAGGAATGAATATACCTTTGAAAGTTTTTATTTAACACAAAGTAAAACCAATGTGTCATTTTAACTGCAGTAAACACATTTGAGTAAAAGTTGTCTGCCTGAAAAAAGGAGCATTAGACCTAACAAAGGAATGGTCGAGTTCCAGGAGTGGTCACAGAGCCGCTGTTCAACTTGAAGCAAATAAAATGTTGAAAAAAATATGCCCCCTTGAAAAAATAGAATGCCCCCACATTGAATTGTTTCTGCAGCCGGGTCTGTCACGCATTCATTACATCTAGGCTTGATTACTGCAATTCACTTCTGCTTGGCGTCAGTCAAGCCACCATTGCACGATTACAACTGGTTCAGAACGCAGCTGCCCGATTTTTAACCAGCACACGCAAAAGAGAGCACATTACACCAGTCTTGGCCTCCCTTCACTGGCTACCGGTTCATCTTCGAATCCAATTCAAAATTCTCATGTATGTCTACAAATCGCTGAACAGTCTCGCCCCCGCCTATCTCTCGGATCTGATACACCCATATGTCCCTCCACGTGCTTTGAGGTCAGAGGATCAGGTACTCTTAAAAGTTCCAGAAACTCGCCTTAAGCGCAGGGTGACAGGGCGTTCTCTGTAGCAGGCCCAAGACTCTGGAACGAGTTACCGCTGCTCATCAAACAGGCCCCCTCCCTCTCAGTTTTCAAATCCCGGTTAAAAACTCACTACTACTCCATTGCTTTCAATGCCAGCTGATTTATATTGGATCGTTTTATTTATGATCTGCAATGTTTTTATGTTTTTCGTGTTGTACTTCATTGTCTGTGTTGCCTGTTGCGTGTTTGTTTGTTCAGCACTTTGGTGTGGACTTGTTCCTGTTGAAAGTGCTTTATAAATAAAATGGTATGGTAAATAATAATAATAATAATAATAATGTCCTTTTTTGTCATCTGTGTATGTTTCCCATACACAGACGAAATTCATCTCTGCATTTAACCCAACCACCACCAGGTGGTGCAGTGAGCAGCCATAGAAAGCGCCCGGGGAGCTGGAGAATTAGGTGTGCACTCATAGACACCCCAAGGTGTGTAGTGGCCGGGGCGCGAACCCGCGTCCTTCGGGTCCCAAGTCAGAAGCCCTGCCACTACACTATCTTGGCTCGGTAATCCCGCATACATCCCCAAGGTCTTGACTTTGAACCATAGGAGTCTGGACTTTGATCTCTCCTCCTTCCCACCTGCTCCTGTCCTCACTCAGGAACAGGAAAGGCTGAAGGCTCTCTGCCCCGTGAGAGCTTTACGCACTTACATGCAGAGAACAGCCGAATGGAGAAAAACAAATCAACTGTTCGTATGCTTTGCAGCACCTGCTACCGGAAAGGCCCTATCAAAACAACGCCTCTCACATTGGGTGACTGAGGCCATTAAAAGGGCGTACAGTAGCAAAGGTCAACAGGTGCCCTCTGGAGTGCACGCTCACTCGACTAGGGGCTTGGCCACTTCGTGGTCACTGTTCAAGGGTGTACCAGTTGCAGACATTTGTGCTGCTGTGAACTGGAGCTCATTAAACACTTTTGCAAAGCATTACAGTTTGGATGTTACTGCGTGTGATGTCACTCAGGCTGTTCTTTCTAACACACAGTAGAAAGTAGCCTTGAGATGCCTGCTGGTCAAGGGCAGACGTTCACACTAGCATGCATTTTACTGAGCATTTCAAGGGCGTGAATGAATTACGTTCCCATAGCAAGTATGTTGCACCGAGAGAACTTGACTGAAAGGGAACTGAAAGTTATGCACCATAACTCATGTTCCCTGAAGGAAGGGAACGAGGTGCAACATATCTGGCCCTTTTCAATGCTGAAAGCTCGGTGAAGTGCAATTTTGGAGAAAGATGGATGGGCGTCAGCCGCTTAAATACCCAGAGGGCGGGGCCTCTGGTGCAACGTTGACACCCTAGCCGTAAAGGCGTGAATGTATTCCTTCAGGTAATCTCACAGGGGCGCAATACCCATAGCAAGTATGTTGCACCTTGTTCCCTTCCTTCAGGGAACATGAGTTATTGTGCATAACTTTCAGATCTTCATGTGGCTCATCAACTTAATTTCCCTGGAGTTGCTACAACTCTGTACATCACCCTTGTTCTTAAAAATGGGAACCAGCACACTTCTTCTCCATTCTTCAGGCATTTTCTGACCCTCAAATATTCCATTAAATATTTGAGTCAAAAACCTCACTGTCATCTCTCCAAGACATTTCCAAACCTCCACTGGTATATCATCAGGTCCTACTGCCTTAACCTGCCTAAATAAAGGTTGGATGAATAAATTAATGCATTTTTTTTTTACAAAGTTCTAAAATGTGTTGAAACTCAATTTAACTCTGTTAATGCAAATTGAAATGTGTCCTCCATTTTTCTTGTTTGAATCTTGAAGGTTCTTGAAGGAAATTTAACCTTTGTTAAGTTTGCTTCTCAAACAAGTTATTTTTATCACCTTCCTTTGATCTCCTGCTCATTGTGATTATAGTTATTTAGAATTTAACACAGGGGGTGTCAAGAAAACGTTAGTACATTGGATACAGTATTTTGAATGCTGCTGGTAAAGTGTTTGTAGCATGGTGAGCATCAGGAGAGGATGAGGTGAGTGGCGGCTGTGATAAAGCAGGGGAAGATGTGCTGACATTTAAAATTTCTCTACAAGTTTTGGACATCTGTATCTACTTGTCAGAATTGAGGAAGAGGCCTATCAGATATGAAGATTTTCATGTTTTGTCTCAACAGTGTTTAGAGTTTAATTTGAATCCTGACCCCTCTGTAAATGTTTATGGTCTTTTATAGCTTCACTCACTGAACACATCATAATAGTATATTTTGTGTTTGCCTTTTTAAGATTGTAATCCATTAAATGGTTTAATCCAGAAAATTATCTAAAAATCTAAAATAAAAAAAGAAGTAAAGTTTTTTTAAATTCACTAATAACTTTTCAAAAAATAGTTTACATTTTATCCACCAATAGAGCTTAAAAGCAGGCTAAATAATTTGTTAAAACCTCTTCACAGACTAAAAAAAAGACAGTTTCTGCTGCCTTCTTTGTACAAATGTAAAATGAGGCCTTTACATGACCAGAATTGGGCCCGTTAGTTACAAACTCTTCTGAACAGCATTCAGCTTTGACAGAAAAATGGTCAAAGAACTGATTTAAAATAACACATCAATATTACCGGTACCTTCTCTGCTGCAGGTGCAAAACTGTGGAATGAGTTACCACAGCTTGTCAGGCAGGCTCCCTCTCTCAGTGTTTTTAAGTCTCGTTTGAAAACTCACTTTTAGTTTTCGATCCAGTGCAAGTTGATTTTAACTTCAGTGTTTTGTTACTATTTTAGTCATTTAGTTTATTATCTGTGAATTTTATATATTTTATCCTGTGTCCTTTGCTTTGTTTTGTTGTGCAGCACTTTGGTTGGCCTTGCTGCTGTTTTTAAGTGCTTTATAAATAAAATGGTATGGTATGGTAAGTATGGTATGGTATGGTATGGTATGGTATGGTAAGTATGGTATGGTATGCTATGGTATGCTATGGTATGGTGTGGTATGGTATGATATGGTATGGTATGGTATGCTATGGTATGCTATGGCATGGTATGGTATGCTATGGTATGCTATGGCATAGTATGGTATGATATGGTATTCAACCTTTATTTAGGCAGGTTAATCCCATTGAGTCTCGAGGACTCATTTACAAGACAGACCTGGTATGGTATGGTATGGTATTGTATGGGATGCTATGGTATTGTATGGGATGCTATGGTATTGCAACTTTTTGGAAATTATAAGTGCTCAAAACAAATATTAGAAACACAACAACCCTAACCCACTCCCTCCCCCCTACAACCAGACTTTTTTCTTTTTCTTGAAGACGTCCCAACCCATACAAAATGGTTAGGAGATAGGAGGGAGCTTTTTGGATCAGGTTACCAGACTTATTTTTTGTAATTATTTATTTAGCACAGTCTGAAATCCCAATTAGTAGTCAAATCATATACTGTAGTTACTCTTAGTTTTAATCCATGTTATGTTTATAAATGTTATCTGTTGTGCCACTTATTTTGCTTCACCTGTTGCAGAAAGAAGACTTGAAAAGTATTTTTGTTGGAGTTTTTCTTTTGAGACTCCCCACATTCAGGTAAGAGATTGATCTGTCACAATTATGTTACATTCTCCATAAAGGACGGTGGTTTAACGTGTAGCAGTTTTAAATAGTTAATATATTTTAGTGCTGCACAGAGATTGAGCAGAGGCTTACATAAAACTGTGGGCTAATCCTAAACAATGCATTTGTTGTCTGTGGGATTTATTTGGCTTCATTTGTTTATTGATGAATGTGCTCATACGTGCACAGGTTCAATACTCACTTAGATGTTAGAAAAGTCTTTCTTTCAATAAGGATTATTCAGTTTTAACACAATGCTCCATTATTACTTTCATTTTTTACGTTTTATGTTTTTTAAGACATTTTGAGTTCATCTCAGTTGAAGATTTTACTATATTTAATATATTTTAATAATAATAATAATAATAATAATAATAATGCATTTTATTTGGTAGCGCCTTTCAAAGCACTCAAGGACACTTTACAGCATTAAAAACACAATAAAAACAGTATAAAATAACTATATACCGGTAAAAAGAAAAATTAAAATCAATTAAAAAAACACACAAAAAAGAAAATATATAAAATAACTACATAAAAAAGAAAAATTAAAGTGAGAAGGCTAACTTGAACAGATGAGTTTTGAGTTTTGATTTGAAGGTCAGAAGGCAGTCAATGTTACGGATGTCTGATATTTTATGCATCACAAAGCTTCAGCAATGATCTAGCCCTTGTTTTAATTAGTCTAAAACAAGGAGAAAGGTGAAACTATAAGGTACAAAGTTAGATGCAGTATTTTTGTGTCTCTTTTGTCCTACAGCTGAACCTCAGAGGGCTCATCGAGATCACTGGTGCATTTTATGTCTGCAGTGTTACTCCCTCACAGCCACTACCGTCTCTCGATAGCTTAAAGGTCATGCTGAACCTAAATTACGTTTGATTGGCTGCTGCATCTTTGCTGTGTGGTATTTTAGAAAGATAAAGCAACTTATTTTTGAGTAATGTTTGTAGTTTTTATAAACAGCTAAAACTTTTCAATTTAAAAAGCCTAAACTTTCATTAAAATTGTTTGCAGTTAGCTGATCAAATGATATGAAAACAAAAATAATTTTGTCTTTTTTTTCTTACAGTACTCACTATTATTATAGTAGTGCATTTTTTTACAAGGAGCATTAGGACAAATATCTCTCTGTCCTAAATTATTTCCTTATTTCAGTCTAACTGGTAAAAGAGAAAGATAATGGGAAGCGACTCATTTCTATAGTGCAAATATGCAGTCTGAAATATGTGAAAGTTTCTTTTTTTAATGACAAACAACATCCCAGTTTTTAACACCTCATTTTATTGTCCCAACATTCAAAAGTACAAATAATTTAAACACAACAGTTTTATGAAAAAGAAAAAAAACAAACATTTACAGCAAGATTTTTTATTTTGTTTCCAGTTTCAGAAATGACCTAAACTAGCAAGGATAACATGAAGTCATTCATCGCAGTAATTGGATTAATAATAAGAATACTAAGAATAATAGCAATAATAATCATAATAATCATTGTTGATAATTGTTAAGTAATAACATAAGCAGGAGAGTAGAGAGAGCCGCGGTCGTGAGGCCTCGTGAACATTTATTTTTTTCATCTTTTTTGTCTTTAAAGAGTTTGTTTATAGATTTCTCAGATAGCAAATAAACACGTCTCCAGAAGGAAAATGAAAAAGCAACAAGAAGAGCCTAGTTCCTCTGTTCACCTTCCCTCCTCCACTACTGGCTGCGTTGTTCCTACTGGCAGGCTGCCACTATAAGGCGCTACAGGGAGATGGTGTGAGCCATAGGGGTCGGGCACGGAGCGAGGTGGCACAGCCCCATGTTTCAAACACCCTGACATGCACACACACGCACACACACACACACACACACACACATACTCAGAACAATCACCCCTGACTTCTTGGTCAGACTCAAGCAGACGTGCATTTGTGTATGTGCAATGGACAAAGTTTGCACTGCGCATACACGTACAAGTCTGCTCCAAGCAAATGGAAAATATGTAGACAATTACATTAAGAAACATGCTCACATGCACGCCCACACACACACACACACACAAGAGCGCATCATAAGAGTTTAAAAGTCACACCGTGTAGGAAAGTCACACGTCAGAACATTCTATTGGGGTCGTTGCATATTTCAAGCTCCCAACGGCAGCGAAGAGCATGAAGGGGTCTGGTTGGTTTGTTGCTGTCGTGACATGGGAACACTTTGCGAACAGCTGATGCAGATGATGACTGGATTATGGCGATGATATCAAGATGGCCCGGCTTTGTCAGATGAGTGAGGTGTCAGGAGAAAAGGATGCGAGCGTGAGGCTGAGTGTTGCTCTCCACACACCTCCTTCATGTTTTCAAGTCTTAGCAACAAACAGATAAAAATCCAATTTTTTAAAATATTTATATTTCTGGAACCATTCCCTCACCTTTTTTAAAATATATAATATATATCATATTAATGTATATAAAATATAGAATCGACACAATCCTTTTTTCATATACCTCCAGAGCATTTCTTAAATATAGCAACAGCTGCTGTAAATAGCAGTTTAGTGTGCAATTGTTACAACTTGTCTTTGTCTTTAAAGATTTGTTGGTACGTCATTTGAAAACATGATCTCAAAAATAAATTTTTGACCTTTCAGTGACTTTGATTGAGCAAGTCCCGTGCAATGAATGACCCTCAAACAACAACTGAAAAAGGTTTTCTGCCTCGAAGAGCTGAATGTTGAATAAAATGTTCACTGAAAAACGTAAAAACCTTTCAGACCCACATTTTTGCATAAGGTTTCATCACAAAGCGGTAGTAAGTGGAGGGAGGGTGTGGACGGAGTGGCTTTTTTAAAAACTACACAAACTTATCACAGGTTATATTGAACCAGAACGACTGTTTATAACATTCTATTAAGACTAAACTTTATTGAAAAAGATCTAAAGATTTCATTTTTAACAAGACAAGGAAAAAAGCAATAGCAAATTTAACTATTAACTAGGTTATGCATAGCGAGTAACTGTTTCTAGTAAGAAGGGAAGAGCGTCCCCCAACCCTCCAGACAATTTTTTTCAGTTTTCTTGACTTTTAGATTTTTTTATATGGTAATTTTGATATATTGGTACAAAGCACAAACGTACTAAAAGTTCTCTCAGTGCAGTGGACTACTGGAAGAGCCTCTCCACTAGTCGCTTTGTTCCCTTTTGCTCAGAAACACCCCCCTCCCTGTACCAGAATCACGCAAATACATAGACAGTGAAACAAATAAATACATAAATACACTTATAAATTAAGTCAATAATAAATAGATAATAAATAGAAATAAAAAAATAAATAGTTTGAAAATAGATAAGTAAATAAACTGTCAAATACAATTATATCTCAAGCTTTTGATCGATTTCTTTTGCCGCGGTAGTTAACTGAAAGTTAATCCAATTTTTTTTTCTCCACAAGCAACATGACAACAATTGAACAGGTTCCTCACAAGTTTTTTTTTCTCTAAGTAACTGATCCACCACTTCATAATAAATTCTCATATGAAAAAGACAAGCTCAAACAAAAGAACAGTGACAACTTAGATAGTACAGTAGATATTGTAAAACAAATGTAGACTATATATATTTATATATATCATCTATTTGTACACAGCAAATAAAGACACAGTTGTCATAGATCCTGTTTAAGGAAAATATCTAGACTAACGGAACTAGCTAATCATCATTAAGTTTGGACAAACGTTTCACGCTCAGCGAGTAACCTAAAAGTCAGCAAGCCAAACCAAACAAACCAACGTAAGACAAAAGTTTTGTTCAGTGATTCTTACAAGGCCCCAAATTTGTTTAATCTAGCAATTCAGCAAAGAAACAGTCTCACCAGATTTCTGGGCCAACATTAAACAAATGTCAAACAAAGAACAGCAGCTCAATTGAATGCAAACATCAAAGTACTTTTCTTTTAAACAACACATAGAACAACAAACTTGGATATTTAACATATGTGAATAATGTAGTTTAGCACCTACCATTGATCGCTAAAAGGAAGTTATTTTCGGATGTAAGTTCACAAACTCAGAGCAAATAAAATTATATATAATGTATAGTATGCTCATTAAATTGATACGCGTAAATATCTATGTACTAATGTCCCATACGGACTGATGACAAAAACAAGAAAACAAGTGGACAAAGGGTCTTCTTGCATTGGGCTCTGATCTATAAAGTTTTCCAGGTCTTGGAAAGACCTCTTTCCCTTTCCCTTTTGGGTATCGCTGTTGAATAGTTATGCACTGGTACATGTGTGAAAAATTACCAAAATCACCTGCCTCAGTTTGCATCCCTTTTTTTCTTCACAAAACCATCCGTCTACAAAATCACAACCAACTCGAATTCACGAAAAAACAACCTTTTGATCCTATAAAGTACCACGGCATAACGACAAGACGAGGTGGTGCCCCCTCCCACCCGCCACGGCCCCCGCTAGTTAGCCAGTCAAAATATTTTTCTCTTTTTCTTTTTTTTCAAATCCAGATTCCTGTAAAAATTCTTCAATAATTATTTTAATTATCGTTTATAAAAATAGATCTTCTTTCTATTTATTTTTATCTTTTTCTAAATGCATTTTTTTTCCCCAAGCAAAGAGATTTTCTCTTTGGCAACAGTGTTATGTGTGTATATTTTTTTGTTTTTTTTGTTCTTAAATTACTGAACGTGTCATCAGGAAAGCTAACCCATCCCCTCCCTCACCCCGTGTCCCTGAAACCCAGTGAGGATAGACATTATGTTTTGTTTGTGATACAAAAACATAAAATAAAATAAAAAATACAATGTTAGAAACTCTTTTTATTCTATATCTGAGTTATTGGGATTCTAGTATCCCATCTATATTCAGTGAGGGGGAGTTTGTAAAACCCACTACAAATGAATGAATGGATTCACTAATTTAAAAAAGAGCCCCTCCCTTTTATCTGACAGGGAGGCGTATAATAACAACGACAGTGGATCCGGATTTACAAAAGAAAACTAAATCCTGAATCAAGGCAGAGAAAAGGTTCCAGTCTAAAAAGGACATTCTTTTCTCTGAAATAAGGGGATACAAGAAGTTGCTACTGTCTTACACAAAAGAGAAAAATCATCTTAACAACCACAACAAACAAAAAGAATATACAACAAACAGAAGCCTGTATTATCACAGGAGCTTCTAAAAACTTGTGAACATTTTCATCATTAAATTTTGTAATACTCAGGCAACATTGGCTTATAGGTCCAAAGTTATAATATAAGCCATTTATAGTTCAATTTGTTGGTTGATTTCTGTTCCAGTTGAAGTTTGAGTTTGCTTTGTTGGATGGCTGTAGTCAGGTGGTGGTGGTAGTGACTGAAGGGGCTAAAGGACGAGTGGAAGAGGAAAGGAGGGGCTTGGGAGCAATTTTGTAGCAGATATAGGCGTGGGGCATCTGCTTCTACCTGTCTAAAGTTCAGGACTTGTGTGTCTTGCTAGTCTTGAAAGAGACTTGCAAGACACGGTCGCCCAACCTGTAGCCATTGAGACTGGCGATGGCCATAGCCGCTTCGTCGTAATTCGTCATCGTGACAAAGCCGAAGCCTTTGCACTTGTTGGTGTTGAAGTCACGGATAACCTTGACGTTGTTGACGGCGCCGAATGGTCCAAACAGTTGCCAGAGCACACTCTCGTCTGAATCTGGGGACAGGTTGTACACAAAGATGCACCAACCGGTGCCTGTGTGCCCAGGGATGTTCATGCCAACCAGGCTGGTCATGCTGTCAATGGTGATGGGAGAAAACCTGAGACAGTGATGGGAAAGAAGACAGTGTTAGTAGAACAATTCAGGGCACACAAGGAAAGAGTTAGTCGTCATAGTTCAATGACAAAACAATTTGATAAAATGCAACTTTCAAAATAAAAAAAGTTCCAACTTTAAAGTAAGCCACTGTCCAAACCAAAGCCACTAATGTGCATGCCACACCTTCCTAACATAACGCAATTGGTAAAATAAACTGTACTTTAAAAGAATGGCTCAGGTTTTCTAAAGTGTGTTTCTGTGGAGAGGTTATAAGCAGGCCAGGTTTTTTTTCTTCCAAAATAAATTTCAGTCAGTTTAAACAACTTAAAAACATCCATCCATCCATTATCTTTATCCACTTATTCCTTTTTCAGGTTGCAGGGGGTCACTGGTGCCCATGTCCAGTTGTCACTGCAAGAGACGAGGTAAACCCTGGACTGGAGACATGCATGTTTTTGGTCTGTGGGCGGAAACCTGAGTACCGGGAGAAAACCCACGTATGCACAGAGAGAACATACAAACTCCACCCAGAATGGCTGCCAGGCCGGGATTCGAACCGGGTGACCTGCTTGCTGAGAGGCAGCAACTCTACCAACTTCATCACTGTGCTGCCCGATTTAAAACTAAAATAATAATAATAATTTGAAAATTTTGAGCATTTACTCTAACTATTTGAGGTTTGACTTGTTTTCGATGATGTAAGCCTGCTGTGGAAAAGGCCTCAGTATTTCTTACTGTTAGCTTAACTTTTCCACAAAAATGTCTCTGATTCTCTAAACTGATGTGACTCTGATTGCTGCAGGTGAAAAACTGAGCACCCATAACCTCATCACAGAACCCCACTTCAAACCATTCCTTTAATGTCTAAAAATGCAGGTTTGAGTGCAACTACACAACTGGAACTAAAGTCTCCCAGTTGCTCATCAGCTTTGAAAGGTCTCCTGTCACGACTGATGACAGGGCTGCCTGTGCTGAGCTACACTTCTGCTGAAAAAGATGCAGATGAATCTTCTGTCTTTGTGTCCTCGAGTGGCTTCTTTCTGGGACAAATTGCAGGAAGCTGTTTAATTAAACCATTGCTAGAAATTCATCAAAGATCATGCACCAGCCTGCTAAATCTGTTCTCATTTGCCTCATAATCTTCTCCTTTTTCTCTGATGCAAAAGATTTGAATCCTCAGTTGACTTCACTTAATTGCCTTTCCGCTAAAATAAAAGAGGGGGGTGAAAACCCACCACCACTTATAAATAAAAGGTAAATGAAATAAAATGGTTCATTTCTTATGTCACATCTTTCCAAGAAACTATTGTAGGCATTATTGGAAGTGCTTTAATTGAGATTTCTGCTTTGCTGCAGATGTTTCAGAGAAGGCTGCNTGCTCGGTTGAAAAGAAAGGTCTTCAAGCCGCTCTTAAAGTCAACCACAGACTGTGGGGCTTCAGTTTCTCTGAATCACCTGTAAGTGTCGCCAAAGGAACAAGAACCACAGAAACGTGCGTACGCCAGCCATGGGGCTGGCGTGGAAATGTACTTGGATGCGCACATATTCACGTTCAGTTCAGTTTTGATACATACGGGGTTTTGCGTGGATCGTGACGTACGCAAGGTTTTTGTGCGCACGCACGGTTGATACATGAGGCCCCAGGTCCCTCTTGTAAACGAGTCCTCGAGACTCAATGAGATCAACCTGTGTAAATAAAGGTTGAGTGAATAACTTCCTGCGACCCGTTTAAATCCTGAGTGATGTTCTGCTGTGAAGTGTGAGCTGCAGGTCCAAACAGGCTGAACTTTTCTCTTTTTTTCCACTAAATGCAGTTGATGTCTCTGTGGACCTGGGGCCTCATGTATCAACCGTGCGTGCGCACAAAAACCTTGCGTACGGCACCATCCACGCAAAACCCCGTATGTATCAAAACTGAACTGAACGTGAATATGTGCGCATCCAAGTACATTTCCACGCCAGCTCCCCTGCTTGCGTACGCACGTTTCTGTGGTTCTTGTTCCTTTGGCGACACTTACAGGTGATTCAGAGAAACTGAAGCCCCACAGTCTGTGGTTGACTTTAAGAGCGGCTTGAAGACCTTTCTTTTCAACCGAGCATACTCTGCCTCCTCATGATTCTACTTTTGATCATAGCTGATACTGTTGTTGATTTTAATTGTTTTATTATTTGTTTTATTGACATTTAATTCTGTTGCACCTTGTAGCACTTTGAGATTTCCATTAATGAAAAGTGCGTTATAAATTGAATTCATTATTATTATTATTATTATTATTATTATTATTATTATTATTAACTGTTCATGATGTGAAAATGATTAATATTCCCACCAAACACACATGATAACAATTATTACATCCACATGGACGCAAATAAAGGACGCGCAAAGTTGTGCAACAAATACATTTAACAGGAACGGATTCAGCCTTACTGGAGGATATAATAAATAGTGTAACACGCAGAGCATTTATTTATAAACAGATATAATTTTCTGATCTATGATATGGCTTATCAGCCGTTTTCAGGAATAATCCTTTTTCATTTTGGCACTGCTGCGCTCTGGAGCAACACAGGAACCGTGCACAACGCGTGCAGAAGCAGCGATCAAACTGTTCCACAGGAGCTTTCCTGAGGGAGCTGGCAGGCCGATCAGGGCTGTCCAGTCCACACAAAGCCGGATCATGTCCAATGGAATGTCTCATCTATATGATTCCAAAGGCTGAGTGGTCGCGCTTTGGAGCGCGCGCGCACCCTCACCGGTGCGGCAGCTGGAGGTGATTCATAATCTGCGTTTATTGTAGATTTCTCCAAAATGACACGTGAAAGTACACCATATATAACTTGTAGGAGAGTAATAGCTTCACAGACAAACAGATTGCGCACAAGGCTGTGGCGCGCGCAGCGTTTGGAGACTCCAACATCACGTCATGTCATGAAAACTCTCCACTGAGACGCACAGACCCGTTTCTTCATATCATCTATTAAATAAACAAAGATCTACCAAACATCTAAGTTCCTCTGTGTTTACAGTAATTATGGTAATAAACTCGTGCGCAAAGTTAATATTTTCACTCAGAATGAATGGATGAGCCGTTGCGCACCAAAGCAGGGTGCGCGCACACAAATACCGACACACAATCACTCGTTCTTTGCGTGATAAACACATTTTATTACTATTCTTACTTAGGATTATTTTCCTCACTCATATTATATTAAATTCATTATTTTCCTGAATCTAGAAATGATTTCTGATCGCGCAGGGATCAAACAAACATGTCCTTCACACATGCAGGAAGTAATTTGCATCTGTTTAACATATGTAAATGAAGGCGTGTCAGGGGAGGTGTCTCACGTGCGCTCAGTTCCACGTTGATTGTGATGTACAAAAGGAATGTGCGTGGATTCCGGTGTACGCACAGTTTGATACATCTGGATTTTTTTGTGCGTACACACTTTTCTGGATTTGACCGTGCTGCACTTTTCAGTAGGAAATCCACGCAAGTCTTTGTACATGAGGCCCCAGGTTGACATTTTGTGTGTGAAGTTGGTGTGTGTTGTGCAGCGTAACATTACTAAACATTAGAGCACACTGTCTGCTGATCCAGATAGAACAGAACAGAAACAGACTTTATTGTCCCACAGATTCAAGTGTAACAGCAGCAACAGATAAAAAGATTCACACAAAAGTTCCTAAATGTTAAGAAAAATATAAAATAAAAGATAATATTCATTATGTATTGGAACATTGGTAAGGACAGATTATTTACAGTACAGTAAAGGCAGATGTGCACATTTTGATTGTTTTCAACACTACAGTAGAAATGGAGGAAGAACGAGCAGTTAGTAAGAAGTGTGTTCGCTGCGACTGAGCTCATGTTTCTGAAAACACATTAAAACAGTTCAGACTTATATTTGTGGAAACGTCTGTGAAGAAGCTTTCCTTCAGTTCTTTTGACTTCCCAGCTCCGTCTGTCTGCATGCTGCTTCAGGGTTCATGAGTAAACAGAGGTCAGAGGTCAAGTCTACATTCACATCAAAAACCAAATCACCGCTTTGCCTCAGAGACCTCAACATGATAAAACACTGCAGTAAAAAAATGAGGCTTTTTAAAATCCCCTCTGCAATTCCCTCCATTTTAACGTGAAATGAAGATTGTGCATGTAGTGCACGTAGCTGCCGTGTGTTTTCAGTGTGCAAACTGAATTTCCCACACGAACGATAACGTCAAAATTAATGAAGGCATCACACGGGGGGGTCACTAACTTCAGCAGCTCCCTGTGAAGTTGTTTCATTTGTTTCTGTGGCGATTTAGCATCGTGCTGGAAAACTATTCACCAGAGTCAAGTGAAACACTGGGAGATGAAAGTGAAGAAAAGAGATGCAGAAAAGAGGAAGAGCACCTGAAATTAAATTTAATTCATCCCACAGACCAAAAACATGCGTTAGGCTGATTGGTCTACAGTAAGTGTCCCTGTGATGGACGGAGACATGTCTTGTACAGTGAGTTGCATATAGGCACAGTGACCGAAAAACGGTAAAAATAAAAAATAAAATTCAAACAAATCGACAATGATCTGCTGCTGGGGAAATATGAAACCTGGGGCAAAGAGAAAAACTGATCCAGCAGCTCCCTCTGGTGGACCTGCAGTACATCACATCTGTGAAAGATTCAGAGTCACTTCAGATTGAGCCATTTTTAGTCACTTCATGTTTCAGGACATTTTATCACACAGACAATTGAGTAAAATGTTTTTAAATTATCGTTTGTTGAAGAGACAGCACGGTGGCACAACTGGTAGAGCTGCTGTCTTTTAGCAAGCAGGTCCCTGGTTCAAATCCCAGTCCAGGGGCCTTTCTGGGTAGAGTTTTAATGTTCTCTCCATGCATGCATGGGTGGTCTCTGGGTACTCCAGTTTCCTCCCACAAACATTCATGTTTAACTGATGGCGACTCTTAATTGTCCCTAGGTGAGGGAGAGAGTGAAGGTGGTCTACATGTCCCTCTGATGGACTTGCAAACCCATCGAGGATGTCCCCTGCCCCTTGCAGTGATTGATGGACATGGCACAGACGACGCCACAACTCAATGGACGAAATAGGTAAAAGATTTTACCTAAGGGTTTATAAACTACTTTGTCAGAAGATGGATATTCCACAGGCACGCGTAAATATGAGGTCATTGTCATGTAAATTAAAAAAATTCTGAAATACCTAACCTACTTTCTCCTCACATTCTGGTAGACTCAATGACCCAAATTCAGACTTGAGAACTTTAATTTTATTTTGGACAGATTTGAATACAAGTGCAATGTCATGTAGACATCACATCCTGGAGGAAGTGACATCACATGGTTGCGTTGAGCTTTAAGATGAAGCAGCTTGTTTACTGCAGACAAAAGGCAATTTGGTAGTACACTTTTCATCGTTGACATAATCTTCTCCTGCAACGACAAAGAGAGAGAAGTCATATTCATGCTGCAGTTTGAAGTTTACTTTATTCAATTCAACCTTTATTTCTCCAGCTTGATCACATTGATACGGCAGACTCCGACAGGTGTCCCACCTGTCGCCCAGTGACTGGAGGATATGGACAACCTTGGCAGAGTCCAACTCTCACCGGAAACGAGCCTGACTTACTGCCGGCAATGCGGACCAAGCTCTGACACCGGTCGTACAGGGACCTAACAGCCCTTATCAAAGGGCCTGGTACCCCATACTCCCGGAGTACCCCCCACAGAACCCCCCGAGGGACGCGGTCGAATGCCTTCTCCAAGTCCACAAAGCACATGTAAACTGGTTGGGCAAACTCCCACGCACCCTCCAGGACCCTGTTGAGGGTGTAGAGCTGGTCCAGTGTTCCACGACCAGGACGAAAACCACACTGCTCCTCCTGAATCCGAGGTTCGACTATCCGACGGACCCTCCTCTCCAGAACCCCTGAATAGACCTTACCAGGGAGGCTTAAGAGTGTGATCCCCTATAGTTGGAACACACCCTACGGTCCCCCTTTTTGAATAGGGGAACCACCACCCCAGTCTGCCAATCCAAGGGAACTGCCCCCGATGTCCACGCGATATTGCAGAGTCGCGTAAGCCAACACAACCCCACAACATCCAGAGCCCTAAGGAACTCAGGGC